>AYJT01102318.1:0-13813 GCA_001278415.1 Ocimum tenuiflorum
GAGGTGGGGCCCAGCATTAACTCGATGATGCTGTGGGGAATCTGATCCAACGGCTGAAAACTGACATAAAAGTGCTAAACGACTGAGCTAGCAGTCGTTTCGAGCAACGAATCATTCAGACCATGCGGCTTAGCTGCCACGTATTCCATGTAGGGTTGATTTTGGGATCGTAAATCGAGAACATTAAATAGCTAATTACAAAATGGATATATCTTTTCTCTAATTCTTTTTAGAAAATAAATAATACTTATTGGTAGCAATAGCATTTAACAAGCTATCTGATATATAAGGAAAAAGTTTATTGTGGTATAAATTTGATCTAAAGAGTTATAAAGCATAGGTCAAATATAAAATTTAAAACCACCCACATTATTGGCCTTATTTAAATGACTATGAATAAATAATAATAGTTGAATTTTGGGGTATTCTCCAACCTTTGGGTGGCATATAAGGCCCAAACCAACTCTTACTTGCACGAACTGTTTATACTACTTGAACAATCAAACTTTCATGAGCAGGAAGTTTTCATTAAGATATTTACAAGAAATATATTGTTGAGTTATATAATATTTTATTAAATTTAATATGTATTGGGAACTTAGGTAGAGCTTAGTTTTCTTTTTTTTTTAACAATACTCTATATCATGATGACTTGACAAGACAATTGAGTGATGAACCAGATAATATCCAAATATGATGTTAAAGCTCAAAGAAAATATTGAATTAAATTAGAAATTAATATTACAAATTGACTCCAAACAAGTGGATGTTATCCACAATGAGATGAGGTTGATGTTATCTACAAAGGGAGAGCACCTAAAACACTATGGCCTACCGTGCCCTCATTCAATACATTAGTTGTCTATCCTCTTTTTAATATATACATATACATATTATATATATGTATTCATTTATATAAGAATCCAAACCATGTGACGTGAGTTAATGGAGAAATTAATATTGCCCATAGATTAAATTTTCAGATGTCAAGACTTAAAGAAAAATGGAAACATTTTGATTAAATTACAAAAAATATTCCGGTATATGTTTGAATTTATATGGTTATTACCTTATCGGATATTTGTTTTCCCAGTTTAATGTAAACACTTTTTTTATATTGCAACATATATGCTTTTTATTATTCTCTCGAAGAAATTTTGTTTAAACTTATAATTATCAAATGAAATGTTTTTAGGAGGGAGAATAAATGTGGTTTGACTAATAAGATGTTGATGAAATGTAAGTTAGTGGTAGTTCAACAATGCAGTGTAGGAGTGTACACATAGTTGTTGGAATATTCTACTTACTAGATTATAATTTTGTCAACAATTAGATGATACCAATATTCAATACTCATTTTCTTTGACAAAATGAATTTTTGAAATTATCAGGATAAATCAGACACGTCCCTAAAAACTTATCTATTTTTAGTGAACTTTTTTTGGGGAAATTGTAATTGTTGAAGTCCCACTATAGTTAGTAGGGTGAATAGAAAATAAATTCACTTTCATTTTCATATATCCAACATTGGAGCCAGTTGATTTAGAATATAAATTAAGCAATGTGTAAAAATAAAAGATCGAAAGATGATTTTAACATTGAGTGGGGAAATTTGGATTGTTGGATTCGTTTGTTTTTAATAAGTTAATAATCAAAAGTATTTCACTGTAATTAAAAGTTAAATTTTTAGATTAAACACAATGCTTGATTTTGGTTTCTAGTTCATTCTCTTTAGTTCAGTTAAAATATTTTTAATCTCACCATCAAAAAACTAGTGGTCAAAATTGATCTCTAATTCTGACACATTACTTGATTATAATTAGAAACATTTCTTATATGTGCATAAGTTTGGGTTTATGTATGAAAAATTGAATTGCTAATTTGAAACTTTAGAACTTTTCTTTGGGGTAAATTGTACTTGTTGAAGTCCCACTATACTTAGTAGCGTGAATAGAAAATCAATTCACCTTCATTTCACATATCCAGTAATGGAGCCAATTGATTAAGAACACTCAATATCAAAATGATTGAATAGAAATGAAGCAATCTTTGAATAAAAATATTGAAAGTTGATTCAAGGTTGAGTTTGGAGGTTTGAATAATTAGATGTATTTGTTTTTAATAATTTAAATTCAAAAGTATTTCACTGTAATTAAGCTTTGAAAAAAGCTATTTTTAAGATTAAACAAAATGCTTGATTTTGATTTTTAGTTTCCACGATACGTCTCTTATATAAACTGAAATAGTTTTAATTTTTCCATCAAAATTTAAAAAAATCAATGGCTAAAACCGATTTCTAATCCTTACACATTCGCTTGATTACAGCGGCGTAGTTATGTGAGGGCCTACGGTGGCTGCCCCGCGATGAATCAAAATTTTCTAATATAGTATCTAGTTGGAAGACCACATGCGATAGTTGCATCAACAGTCAATGATTTGAACTTCACAGTCAATCGAAAAAATTTCAAATATGGATATTTAGCCATGAGCCCTCGATGTCCAATCTCTGCTTTCGCCACTACAAAATTATAATGAGAATATGTCTATACATATTTATAAACTTGGGTTTATTTATGAAAATTTTGAATTACTTTGAAACTTTAAATCCATTAGTAAGCCCCCATATAGTAAAGTGTTTTCTTACAAAATAAGTGTTATTATCCTACCTAAAATATTAGATGAGGTCTATAGATAAGGATTGTGGAGGATGTAATAATGAATAAATTTGAATTTGTTCCTTGTCTATATTCAAAACAACAATGAAGGAAAAGGACCATCTGGCGTTAGGATATGGCCGTTGAAAACTCCAACGCAACAATAATTTGTTATGCTACTTGTAAATGCGTAATTTTACCGCCAATATAATAAATAAATATGATGATAATCTAATAATTAATAATTATTCACAAAGATATTTCTCCTATCTTTCACGTAGCCTGCAAAGGGAGCAATCCTTCCACCATCGACTCAACAACTTTACTATTCAGCAATATGTATTTCGTAGCGTCAAAATCTAATCAAAATAATTATACAATGAAACAATATTATTATTAAATTTATTAGATCACTTAAGATATTTTAGGGAGTTTAATAAGACCAAATAATCGAGTTACATGTAAATACAATACAATAAAATAATTATTAAATTTATTCAATCGCTTGAGATATTTTAGGGAGTTTAATCGGATCAAATAATCGAGCTTCGTATATATATAATGGAACAAGATTGTTGTTAAATTTACCAAATCGAGATATTTCAAGGAGTTTAATCAAATTAAATAATCAAATTACTGGATACACAAGGAAACAATATTATTATTAAATTTACCAAATCGCTGGAGACTTATTGGGAAGTTTAATTAGATCAAATAATCGAATTACAATGTGTATTTTAGTAGATTATGATAAAGTTCGACTTGATATTGAATTTCGGATTGTTTATCCGATTGACAAACTCAGTGCTAATTTGTTTTTATGAGTATATTTTAAATTTTTTTTTCTTGTCTCTAGGCGTTTATATATCTCGCTTTTTGCATCACTCGAATACATGTATGAAATTATGTCCAAAAATAAAAAAAAAATCCAAAATGCATAAAATGTTCACGCTACCATCATTTTCCAATAATATTTGAAAACGTTTTAATTTCAACAAGATTAATATTATCTCTAACATTTTTGTTGTTTATAAAAATCTATATAATTTGATTAAAAATTTAGAAATTTTACCGACAAAAGTAGATTGTGACGTTGTAAGTCGTGATTATATTGACACTATGAATTATCATTCCATCAAACTTAGGACTAAATCATATCCAGCAATATTGTACCTGAGTCAAAATATTTTACTCAATCCATTCAAATATACACACATAATTTTAAACTGAATTGACATCTATAATGTATTTTATATATTGATTTTAGTGGAAACTTTAAAAAAAATTATCGACATTGGACGAACTCATAATGTTTCTATCGCGGGACATAGACATTTATATTAAAAATTAAAAATATGGACCGCACAGAAAAAGTGGCAGAATATAAACCAAATATCGCCATATCTATAAAAGCGCTCTTTAGATAAATTGCTTTCATTAGTTGGACTTTTGCTTTCCAATTAAATGTCTACAACACGCTTTTCCACCACCTCCTTCCCATTATTTATTTACCTACCTTAAAAAAGTATTTTGCAGTAAAATTACCGAATAATTATTTATATCTCAGGCTACTTTAATTTTGCATTTCTATCTTCCACTATACCGTTATCTTATAATACATATATTATTAAAAAAATAATTATTTCCCAATCAGATAACTTTATTCATATAATCTTACTTCAAATCGCTCATACATAATATTGAGCTAAACCCTACACTTATTTTTGACTACCCAATAATTGAAATTTGAATTCGAGCTAAGTCGAAGTTTGAAAAAATGTGACAAAAAATTGTCCAAAGGTCCAAAATAACCTATCCTTATATAATGATATACTATTCGAATTAACAACATATGTATAATTAATTTAAGATCAATCATGCTCTTTGTGAAAAACGATTTTATACAAATTCATCTTTATTAATTTATAATTACATTTTATGTTCTAGAGTTATAATGCAGTTAGTTTACTTTAGCAAATTACTTTCTAGTTATAGATCTACTAAATCACATTTCAAAATACAATTATTATGGATTAAAATTAACCTATTTTATTGTATAAAAAATGACTCATTTTTGGGCATGCGAAAAAGGGCCTTCTTCATCTACCTAAACAAAAGGTGTCAAAGCCCATGTGATTCAAAGAGCCCCAAAAGTGGTAGTTTGAAGAAGATAGTACGAATTTCGAAACACGTCTTTTGCAGCAATAGTCAATACGATTTTGACTCATAAACTTAGTTGTTTATTTTCAATTTAACGGCGATAAACTCATATGTCCATCGACTTTTATCTATCTAATATTATTCACATTGGTTCTAAAACAAATATCTAGTTTATCTTCGACTCTTCAATAAAATCTTCCTCTCTCGAGTAGGTTTACGGAGCCTGAAATTCTAATCACACCCCATTAATTGTAGGCTGTACGAAAAATGACGACATCAACTATTATGTTCTTTAGAAGACCGAAATCGGAAATCTAATCAAATTAATTGGAAAATCAAGACTTACTAGAGTTGACAACTAAAATCGTGACGCATCGGTTTACGACTTTGCCGGCAGCACTTTTTCTGCTTTAACTAACTAGAAAAAGCCTTTTACCCGTATTCAACAAGTTGGATAGAATAGAAATTATGTCTTGGTCAACTCTCCGACGATCCTCCCAACCGCTCCACCGCCTCTCCGCCGGGCGACGTTTCCAGTTCCGCCAATTCTCTTCCGCTGATCCATCGCATGGATCTGCGCAGCTTCGGAAGAATCCTAGGGGTGATCGGAAAAGCAATTTAATCGGCTGGATTTCGGCCGGAATTGTTACTAGCTCTGCCCTCGCCCTTTCTCTTCAGTCGTTTTCTTCGTCTCCGCCGCATGTATCCTTCGCTGACTTCTCGACTCCAGCTCCCACCGCCGCAGCGGTCTCCCTATCAGAGAGCTCGCAAAATCGAGATGGTGAATCTAAATTCTTCTTCGGAGGTAAAAGGGGATGTTAAGTTTTTGAAACTTGATTTGCTTTTCGTTGAGGAATTGGTGACATAAAACGCTTTTATGGTGCTTTTCAGAAGCGTACAGAAGGAAGATATTCTTTAATTATGAGAAGCGCATCAGAATGCGGAGTCCTCCTGAGAAGGTATCGTTTTATTCTGTGATTCAGTTGAACTCAAAGGAGAATATAGATAATCTGTGCTAAAATAATTGGAGTATATTGATATTATGGAGAATTTAATTAGTTGTAGAGTTTATTCTGTTTGTGTACATCATCTGTCGCGATAACTATACATGGAATCACATAAAAGCTTGAGGGTTGCCTTTAATTTTTAATGAAACTGGAAATAGTAGTAAAACTGAAAAACCTGAGGTTCAAATTTATCGCGTTGAATCTTTTGACTAATAAAACATCTTCAAGTGTAGAGCTCAGAAGTATTTAATAGTGAAACTACGTCATTGTTATGCTTCATATATAGTAGGCTAAAGGAAAAGAACTCTAAATTGTGAATATTAGTGATAAGTATGCTGTTTTTCCGAAAGAATTGAATGAGGAGCTACATGTGGTGAAACCTCATGTATGGAGTTTTCTTGAGGCGGATTGTCAAAGGTATTTGAGAATTCATTCTAAGTTTGGAGGATAAATAGAAATGCTTTCCTCGTGCTATCGGAAGGAGCTCTGTCCTACATTACTAGAGGTGATACTGGCATGACATCTATTTCGCACAACTACTTGAGCTGCTGATTAGATATGCTACACATGCCATTTTATGTTTTGGGATGATAAAGAAACAGCTAAATTTACAGTTTCAAACATCTAACATGCACTTTGAACTAAAAGCTGCAGGGTTTAATTATATAATAGAAGATGAAGTTAAGATGTCCGCCCAGACAAAACAGATGGAAATTAATATGGTTAGAACACAAAAACTAAGTTGTTAGATGACTGTTTCTTTTTGTGAAGCGTTGTAGTTCTTTGATGTAAATTATTTAGTATTTAGTTTTCTCTGGGTGGTTTCACTGGTTTAGGTATTGTGGACCAAAGGCTCCATATTTCTTTATGTTCGCTTCATTTCTGATTAAATGCTAATAACTTTTATTATGTGCATGCTAAATTAATTTCACATATTATGTAATTTGACATATGGATGATCATTTTTCTTCTGAAGGTGTTTGAATATTTTGCATCCATTCGTACGGATGGAGAGATTTTTATGAAACCAGCTGATCTGATGCGAGCTCTTGTTCCAGTATTCCCTCCCTCTGAATCTAACCTTGTAAGAGATGGATATCTTAGAGGGGAAAGGAATCCGGGTGATTTGCGTTGTGCTCCATCGCCTTTTTTTATGCTCTTCGACACAAATAGTGACGGTCTAATATCATTCAAAGAGTAAGTTATCGTTGGTGCTTTTATTATGAGGGTGTGATAGCCCTATTTATATATTTATGTTACTTTCTTTCTCAGTAAAGCCTTCAGGCTTCAGTGTTCATTTGCCCTCTTTTGTTGAACAAATATGGTTCCCTGCATTAAACACTCTCTGTGAGAACTTGCTGCTGAAATGACTAAATCTTCTAATTATCTTCTACAGGTACTTATTCTTTGTCACACTTCTGAGTATACCAGAATCAAGCTTTTCGGTAACATTTAAGATGTTTGATCAGGATTGCAATGGGTATGTAAAAGTTTCACTGTTGACAAGTTTTATGCTTAATTGAGCTACACTTGAATCGGTTTTGCATGGATACTTCAAATATGTAGATGGATATGCTTGGGTCTCAAATGTGGTGGAACATCTGTATCCAAAATCCAACTCTGGCACACTTAAATATTACTTTCTTTAAGTTTTTTATTTCTTTGACAACATTGTTATTTTTGGAAACAATGCTTAATATTTTTCCTGGCTGATATGTTCTTTGTTTTCTGAAAAGTGAAATAGACAGAGAGGAGTTTATTAAAGTGATGACTTTGATGCAAGCTCACAATAGGCAGGGGGCTGACCACAGCCATGGACTTCGTGCAGGGCACAAGTTGGTTAGTAGAACGGAAAATGGAGGCTTGTTGGAGTATTTCTTTGGAAAGGATGGCAAGACTCCTCTGCAACATGATAAATTTGTCCAATTCTTAAGAGATCTGCACGAAGAAGTAAGTTAGCTGAAGAGGTCACAAATTAATCGTGGAATAGTTTACCTCACAAGAATTAGTTTCTCGTGCTATATCAGTTGATAGTTGAAACGCTTTAAGATGCAACAATTCTCTAATTCTCTCAGCACCATCTCATGCAATTATGTTATATTTATTTATTATCAATATAATGAATTTGCTATGGTGATCCTTTTGCACTCATAAAATAGACTTGTAAAGATACTTTAAATCATAATTTGTTTAGACGTCCACTTTGGTACTATAGGTTGCTTTTTCCCATCTTAGTGACACACTGGAGATACTTCTAGCTTGTACTGCTTTAACTGAACCAATTAAGTTATTGCTTGACGAAGGTTACTTATGTTGCCGTTGGAAATGATTTGCTATCTGCACAAGTGCTGATCATTAGAAGGAAACCCATTATTACAGATGGCTCCTCCCTCCTCTGTATGGCTGGCTGGTATCGATCATTATACTGGCATGAAGAATTGAGTTGTATTTGTTCTATTTACACAGTGCCATGTTGGCACTATGCTCTTATGTTTGTTCTAGTTACACAGTGTCTTATTGGTATTATGTTCTTGTGTTTGCTTGTGCTTGCAAATAATAATTTATCCTTGTAATTACCGTCATGATCACAATTGAATTATAAAGTGAATCATGGAAGTTCTTGTTAGCATGGATTTGATTAAGTCTCCCCTTTGCCTGCACTAGTGATGTCACATTGATTAATTTTTCTTGGGTACTTTGCAGATGGTCAGGTTAGAATTTGCTCATTACGACTACAAGTTACAGGGAACCATATCTGCCAAGGACTTTGCACTGTCCATGGTTGCATCAGCTGATTTGAAGCTCCTAAATAAGCTGCTTGACCGTGTTGATCATTTAGATAGTCATCCAGATATTCATAGTATTCACATTACGCCTGAGGAATTTAGAAGCTTTGCTGAGCTGCGGAAAAAGTTGCAGCCCTTTTCTTTGGCACTATTTAGTTTTGGACAGGTAAATGGGTTGTTGACAAGGCAGGATCTACAGAGAGCTGCGCAACAAGTAGGTTTTCCTACTCCACTTTCTGCAACTGTTTTTGTTTGCTTCTAAGAGCTGGACTTTGAAGTTTGATATTTCGACTTGCTTTATCCTCTGCGTGTCCCAATTACATTGCTTTAGTGATGTGCTTATAGCTCATCGCTTGCATGTGAACTAGCGGATCCTATTTATGTTCTTTTCGAGAATTTGTCTACTTTAATAGCAATGGAAACAATTCACCACTAGTCGTCTGCTCTTTTTTTGGGGTTCAGTAATAACTCATCAAATTCGCATTTGATAACTATGGACTCTTTTTTTCAAAAAACAAACACTATGAACTCTTGAATGCAATATACTTCATGAGTTCCATTTATCGATAATCCACCTAAAAGTTGTTGATGTGCGCTTCTTCTATGCAGGTATGTGGAATCTCTCTTACTGACAATGTCCTCGACGTGATCTTCCATGTTTTCGATACAAACGAAGATGGAAATCTAAGTTGGGATGAGTTCGTGAGAGTTATGCAAAAGCGAGAAAGGGACATAGCTCAGCCTACGGAAGCAGGTTTCTTTAGCTTTCTGTCATGCTGCTGGCATTGTTCAGATGCCCACTCGATCACTACTAAGTTGTTAGCCTCATGATGTACTTGTTCATGAATTCAACTTTCACTAACGTCTGTTATAGGATAACAAATTGTGTTCGTCATAACTTTCTATATAGCGTTAGTTTGTTATAGCTATAGCTGTATATGTGTATACCACACAGATTTCAGTCTTGAAAATTATGTAAAAATTACTACTATGTTGCTAATGATTTGCGCATGACTTCGTTTTCCTACTATGTTAATTGGTATATATTGTATATAGACTGGTGTGGTGTTTGAAGTTGGAGCAATAATCAGGGTAGCTTGATGTCTATATTTTATTAGGATATATTACAAATTTGCAATGCCTTTCCCTTTATTCTCATAATCTCCGATAAATATATTTCTGAATACATTTAGCTGTTGGTGAGACTTGAGCTGATTTTAAAAAAAATGCTGTTGGGATTTTTCTATTTCCGTTCTACTAGTATATTTCCGGGTTTTTTACCTTCGTTTTTGCAACAAAAACAAAAGCCATAATTTTCCTTTTTTGAGATAATATCTCCGAGCACAAAAACAAAAACCAAAACCATAATTTTCTTTCTTTTGAGACAATATCTCCGAGTTTTGTTACGAAGGTAAAAAACCATTATACTGAAATACAGCTAGTTTACAGCTGGAAACTACATTATAGTAAACTCATTAAATCGTGAATTAAAAAAAAAAGAAAAGAAAAATAAAAAGAGTGGTGGCGGCGAAATAGCGAAAATCTGGCATCCGACACGGTGCTATCCATCTGGAATATGCCAATTCAAAAAATATGGTTTGAATTTGTGAGGAGTGGGTCCCAGCAAATGATTTGTTATTGCAGCGTAGTTGCGCTGTCCATTTCCCTCTTAAAATTTGCTGTCACTGGGCTCGTCGCCGACCACCCCGCCCAGCGCGTGTGCCCCCCTCTCCGATCAAATGTGTGGTTGAATTCACGCACCATGAATGCGACGGGTGCCGTTACCACATTCATTTTCTATAATGGCGGATTGGGCCTTGGCGCGTAACCGCTTGACCTGTTGACGAACACGAGAGGAGAGAGGAGGCGGCCCATGTTGACGGGCGAGTGGAAAATTAGAAACCCTAGAGAGAGAGATTAAAGACAAACATCCCTTTTCTTTGGCCTTTCCCAGATATTCCTTTCAGTTGCCTGCCTGCCTCGCTTTTTGTTTTCAGCCCTTTTCAATTCCCAGCTTTCAAGTTTGCTTCTTCTTCTTCTGATTTTCCTGCAAATCATCAACGGTTTGTCTTCATAAGGAAACACCTGGCTTTGAGGTATGATGCTTTTTTATTGTATTCCCTCTCTTTGGATTTTGTTCTAGGTAGTTATTCTTTGTTATCTGTAGCTTCTGGTATTGGTTTTTCTATTGAAGTTTTGATTTTGGATATTGTTTCTGTTGTTTTTTGCTTGATTGCTATGCGGGAGATTGCTTTTGACATACTTGGGGGTCCTTTTCATGATTGATTTGATGCTTTTTATGTGTTTTTTTGAAGGTGGGTTTTCATTTGAAAGAGCGGTAGCTGGAGTTGGTGGATTCGTATTGTACATTTGAATCTCTTTCTGCGTATTTGGAGTAGAGGAGATATGGGGAAGCCTACTGCAAAGAAGAAATTCCAGATAGGATCGAAATCCAATGAGGGATACGCCAAGTCCAAGGCGGCTTTGGATGAGGACACCGCCATTTTCATCACCATGTCTCAAGAATTGAAGGAGGAAGGCAACAGGCTGTACCAGAAACGCGATCACGAGGGGGCTATGTTGAAGTACGAGAAGGCCCTCAAGCTGCTCCCTCCAACTCACATTGATGTTGCTTCCTTGAGGTCTAACATGGCTGCTTGTTATATGCAAATGGGGATTGGTGAGTTCCCAAGAGCAGTTAACGAATGCAATTTGGCGCTTGAAGTATTCCCCAAGTATAGCAAAGCTCTGTTGAGGAGGGCGAGGTGCTATGAGGCTTTGAATAGGCTTGATCTTGCTTTGAGAGATGTTAATACTGTGTTGAGCATGGAACCTGCCAACACGACCGCGTTGGAGATTGCTGAGAATGTGAGGAAGGCAATTGAGAGAACCGGCGTGCGGATTGAAGACAAGGAAGTTGTTTCGCCCCCTGCCCATGTTGAGCCTGCTCATAAACCGGTTTCTGCAAAGATAGCGAAAGAGAAGGGAAAAAAGAAGAAACATATTAAGTATGAGAAGAAGACTGTTGTGGAGCCTGAGGTGAAGAATGTCAATGAAGTAGTGGAAAAGAAGACTGAGGATAAGATGGTTGTGGAGGAGAAGATAAGTGTCAAGGAAGAAAAGGTGGTGATGAGGCCGGTGAAACTGGTCCACGGTGAGGATATTCGATCAGCACAGATTCCAGTCAATTGCGGGGCTCGTATGGTGAGGGATATAGTTGTGGACAGATTCCCTACTTTGAAGGGCGTGTTGATCAAGTATAAGGATCAAGAAGGCGATTTGGTTACTATAACTACGACTGACGAGCTGAGGATAGCTGAGGAACTGGCTGATCGACAAAGCTTGAGACTCTACATTGCTGAAGTTAGTCCCGACAAAGAACCGGTCTATGAAGGAGCGGGCATTGAAGAAGCATTGCAGAAAAGCCATCAGAAACCGCTAGTGGTGACAAACAACATGAATGCAGATGAGAACGAGCCAACTTGTATCGCAGATTGGATCGTTCAGTTTGCAAGGCTTTTCAAGAATCATGTCGGGTTTGAATGCGATTCGTACCTGGATATTCATGATATTGGAATGAAATTGTTTTCAGAAGCAATGGAAGAAACTGTTACAAGTGAAGATGCTCAGAAGTTATTTGATATTGCTGCAGCCAAATTCCAGGAGCTGAGTGCTTTGGCCTTGTTCAACTGGGGAAATGTTCACTTATCCAAGGCAAGGAAGAGGATGGTTACGTCTGAAGATACTTATTCCGAATCCACTGAATCCACCCCTGCGCAGGTTAAAGAGGCTTACGATTGGGCACAGAAGGAATATGCAAAAGCGTGTATGAAATACGAGGAAGCTCTAAAGTTGAAGCCAGACTTCTATGAAGGGTTTCTTGCACTCGGTCTACAGCAATTTGAACAAGCAAAGCTTTCTTGGTATTATGTCCTTGGGCGAAAGACTGATATAGAGATAGGTCCATCTGCACAAGTATTGGAGCTATATAACAAGGCTGAGGATAGCATGGAGAAAGGGATGCAAATATGGGAAGAGATGGAAGAACAGCGCCTTAATGGGCTCTCGAAACTCGAAAAAGACAAAGCTCTGTTTCAGAAGTTTGGTTTGGGTGCGCTATTTAAAGATGTCTCGGCAGATGAAGCTTCTGAGCAAGCTGCAAATATGAGGTCCCAGATTTATCTCTTGTGGGGTACAATGCTGTATGAGCGTTCCGTTGTGGAATTTAAGTTGAGTCTACCAACTTGGGAAGAATGTCTGGAGGTTGCAGTTGAAAAGTTTGAACTTGCAGGAGCATCATCAACAGATATTGCAGTGATGATCAAGAATCATTGCTCGAATGAAACTGCTTTAGAAGGTAGAATATGGGTTGTTTGGCCTATTTTTGGTCATGAATGGACCTCACGCATGCTCACTCTTTCCCTAACTTGTTTAATGCAGGATTCAAGGTTGACGAATTAGTACAAGCGTGGAATGAGATGACCGGTGCTGATAGGTGGAGAAATGGTGTCACATCTTCCCATGTGGAACCACTCTTCAGAAGACGCTCTTCCAAACTTCATTCGTCCATGGAGAACTTCGAGTGATCTTTGCTTAATATTATCGGTGATTAAATAGGAGTCAGTAGTAGCATCAGAACTATTTTTTAATACTCCTGTGGTTGTTTGCTTGCCCCCAGATTCTTTAGGTGAGTTGGTGCCTCGGATTTACTTCTAAATAGCCTTTGATCAGTCTGCTCTATATTACTTGATTTATATGTGTTGCGTTGAAGTCATTCCTCTAAGCCGGCGTGTGATTGCTCTTTAGCAACAGCTAGAGGTGTGAAAGAGGCAGCTTGTTTCTTGCAAAAATGCTCACTTGGATGGAGAAATAGGACTAAAGTTGAATGATAATGCTGATAATGGATGGTTGATTTGAAAAGAAAGTTTAATGATCTTGTTCTTGACGATTAATGTTTATCTAGAAAGTAAAGTCAACCATATAACGATATGGAAACTTGTTTCCATAACTGATGGAAGTTGCCATTTGATGTTGCAGGTGGCAGATAGTTGTTGCGGGTCTATTTGCGGTTTGGTTGTGGAGCGGAAAAATACGCGCTTCTTCTTCTTCATCGTCTGAATTGCCTGTCTGGTTTCTGGCAATTTTGTTTATGGTTTAGCTGCAAAGATGTTTGATTTGTTGTTTGAGTCCTTGAGAAGAATGGTGC
>AYJT01102328.1:0-17656 GCA_001278415.1 Ocimum tenuiflorum
CGGAAGATTCAGTCCGATTCAGCTGGGATCGATGGTGCTGCAGCAGCCTCAGCCACCGGTTCAGCAATTGGGGTTGGGCTTGCCGGAAACTAATATGGGAATGTTGGCGTCCATGAATGCTTACAACAACAACAACAACCACAATAAAATTGATTTGGGTATGAATTTGGAGCGTCACCACCACCAAAATCAGCCGCAGCAAAGTGACAGCGGCGACGAAAACGGCAAAGATTCACAATAGTCTCCAATTTCATTATATTATTATCATTATTATTCTTGAAGAATTTGCTTTACCTTTTCTATATTTTTCTTGCTCATGATCAATTGTTGTAGTATTCTTACTTTTCCTTTATCATGGCTAGGGTTAAAATTCAAGATTTGCGTGCATATCTTTGTTTTCACATATTCTCTCTCTTTATCTATCATCTCGGGTGCAGTGATAATCATCTTTCTCATAATTTTCAAAAGATCGAATCTACATGGGGACATTAGATAGAATTTGTTTAATACTGTAGCTAAGTTCGGACGTACTCCTACATGAGTTCTCATAATTCTTGAATGATTCAATGAGCCAATTAGGCAAAGCTTGCATCTTTTGGTGTTACAAAGCGTGAGAATGTTGGGAAAAAAGTAGTAAATTTGTGGGTTTTTTTAACGTAATCTTTTTAATTTGGTAGTAAAAATTTCAGTGCAGAAAATCTGAGTCTTGATAGATGTGAATGTTTATTTAATTTTTAGTGGTCACTGTACTCATTCATTCTGTGCTAAAAGCTGAGTGATCAAGGTATCAATCCCTGCAATTGGAGAACTGCAAGTCTGCTTGCTATAATTGCTTTTGACCTTTTCAATTTCTCTTGTGGAAAATTCCACCTTATCCTAATATAATCTAAATCCATCTTTCTTTACATGTCAGTGATCACCTCAAAGATCGCATACGAATTCCTCAACCGACGAGTAAGGGTTAGGGTCGATCCGAGAAATGTGTAACTCGAAATGGTCCGAACTGAAATAGTCCGCTACTCGAAATTCGATGGATTGACTCAATTGATATCTCTAAGTATAATACGAGCTCTTTATATTCCACGGCATGATGATATATCGTTAGTGACACTAGAATTGTTGTGGGTGAGAAAGAGTAAAGATTATTATTGTTTAGCTTTTGTGGAGCATTGGGGATGCCATTTCTTGCTCTCTCTCTAAATATATATTTGGTTTGTGTATGTGTTTGGAGTAATAGGCTAGCATATTAAAATATTATTTTATATTTTTATACCATTGTATATAAAATGGAAGCCTTATTTAAAATGTGAATCCTGGTTGAAATAAGTCTCCTGAAAAGAGGGAAGTATATATAAATCCAAAGAATCATGTATTATCTGCCCCATGTATATATATAGTGTTGCCACTTCCAAAGTTCGATTTGGGAAGTAGTTTTAGATTCGATTTGGTCCAAAAGATCATATCTAACTAAAACCTTTGTTCGATTCAAGCGCAAGTTTCTAGATTGAAAAAAACTTGTGTTAGACTGACTAAATAATTTAGGCGGATCTAGATAGTTCATTTTTACCGGGTCAAACTCACACCTGTTTTGGATTCTAAATCAAAACTCATATTCCCCTTGTATTTTAAACTCGAATATGCCTAAACAATTTAGGCGGCCTAACCGGAGACCTCCTCTTTTAGGTTTGGTTCCATCCGAGCTGGCTGAATCTTTTTTTATAACTTAATTAATTGTCCTCAATATGTTTTAATTATGTCTAACGCTTCACTTAATTTTTAGAATGAGTGGTAAGTTCGAGTAGCAATTTTTGAACGATAGATTTATAAAATTTGATTAAATTTTGCCCGTATCGATATAAGGGTATGGACAAATTCTAGAATTTTGAGATATTGGAGCCATCCAAAATGCCAATAACCTGTCGTTTTTACTTACACTCTCGAGGCAACACATACGAAAGCATTTTTCTTTAAAATATTCATTTAATATAATAAGCAAAAACAGAAATAGTACAAAATGCAAGTAGATAGAATCGTTCTCATAACACAAAGATTTGGAGACACAAAATAAGTAAAACAAACTCAAGAGTTCACTGGGATATTGTCTCAGTATGAAATTTGAAGTACTGTATAATAAACTCAATTTTACAGTAATTCAACTCGTCGATTGGTTGCGGGGGTTTCTGTAGGTGGGTGTCTTGGGGGTGAGCTTACAAAAATAGTACGAAATTTGTAATTAGGGTTCGATCATTTATCACAATTAATATAACACCCACACACCTTCTTTATAGCAAGTAATATAACCAATATCATGGATTGACGACGTCCCAAACGTAATATTTTTGACGAACTGAAAAACCAAATTACGTGGTAATTTTGTATTTTTCATAATTATTTTCTTGTAATAAATGCAGCTACAACAAATCGTGCCAACAACTGTACATGTAAAAATTGGTTGCAAGATAGAAATTAAAGGGGAATAAGGTCACTTTGTTTTTGTCTGTCTCTCTCAACCCTAATTTCAGAAAAGTATGCTACTACTTTTTCAATTCCATTTGATTCTCTTTACTATAATGACCAATCTCCTTTACTAATTCATTGGATTCCTTTCACCTTTTTCTCTCTTCATTGGCTATAATTTCTACACTCAAAGACATGATTATGTGTTCAAGATACTTCCATACGTGTGGAACATCCGTGTAGCAATCAATGCTCGGGGTCGTATATTTCACCTGATGTAGAATCTATACAAACTTGGACCTAGAAAATTCTCGAATCTATATTAAGTCAAGAAATATTTCAAACATGAAACCTGAATAGCAGTTGTACGTATTGACAATGTACAAGAAATTTTGGTTGGATAGGATATGTCACACCTTAGATTTATATATATATATATATGTATGTATGTATATATATATATATGTATGTATGTATGTATATATATATATATGTATGTATGTATGTATGTTTGTAATCAAATGCAAACTCTTTTTGGTGAGTGAATTTGTAAACTAAGTATATTTCCATGTGTATTAGGCATTTTCGTGTAATATGATAGACATTTTTATATTTGCCACATCTTAAAATACATATATGCCCAGCACAATATGCCCATGAAATACGAAAATGCCTCTTTCCATATAAAAAAATGTCCAATACAAATGGAAATATGCCCAGTTCATAATTTCACTCACCATAAAGAGTTCACACATGACAGCATCACTATATATGTGTGTGTGTATATATATGAAGATATATGCACACACGCACCCAGCTGGAGCATCTTATTACAGAACATCAATATTCTTTGTAGAGAATATTTTCCAAAAGTAATGTCTGTGCAATCCATGCATCAACATGTCATCACTTGTATATATGGAGCACCTTTTTAAACTAGTTGTAACAAAATATACCAAGAAAATTTCTAGAAATTTCTAACAAGCCACATGACTCGTGATTTTCAAAGCAATATATATATATATAATTTATAGAAAATACTATCTAGCTAGATGTTACCAAAACATAGTTTGAGAAGATGATGGTGAATGTATCATAATTTAATAATAAAATGCTATCAGCCTGCATTTTTCTATGCCCACAATGCAGAGTTGGTGAGTATTGCCATGAAAAAGAGCAAAAGAGATCAAGACACTCATAGGATTTTCAATCATCATCGCACATGAGTCGGGGTATATTCATAATATGAAGTTTGTCGTGTTGTTTATTAGAAATTTAGAATCAGGTATTGTTGGGGTAAAAACTACTTTAGCCCAATTACACTTGGCCTAGGCCCAAGAAGCACACAAACCCACTCGGAGGCCCAAATAGGCCACGTATGGACCCAGGCCCGAAGCTAAAGGACCGAGGTGCAAATCTCAAACCTGTATGAGGATCGAGGTCCGCCCGCCCAAAGAGCTAGCCCACGAACCGCCCCTCAAGACCACCCCGAGTTCGTGACCGGATCGTGGGAGCGGTCACTAGCGGTTACTAGCACACGATGACCAGGGTAACCACCCACACCTAAACTAGAACAACCACTATTTTTTTTCGTATAAATAGATCTTTCATAATCGATGTACGGGACGACGAATTTTTCACGAGATCACTCTTCATTTTTCTTGCCAAAGGTTCCATTTACATTTCGATCATAACAATCCACCCACAGCCGCGTATATAGTAGGACTCTGGCTTTTAAATCTTACATAAGATTTTTTTTTCCTTCAAAATTGAATTTACTCGCTTCAAAATCAGATTGGAGGCTTTACTTCATTTTGGGGCCACCAAGCCACCCTAGGTGACCTAAGTGGATTTGGGCTTCAAAATGTACGAGGTAGGCCCAAATCTGTTGAGCCCAACCAATTTCAATATGCCAAAAATGGCCCAACAAAACCCATACATTGTGCTATATATATGTGAGCCGAGTTTTTTCATTTCTTAAATTTTGACTTACTTATTATATTTTGAGACTTAAGTCTTAAAGTTTAATCGAGCCTTAGTTTAATAGGAAGACCCTTTCTAATTTTAAATATTTATTTTTATAAATTATTTTATTCATAAAAGTATTGTGTCTATTTAAATTCATTCTTTTTTATAATTAATAAAGTTAATAAAAGAGTAATCGTACTTATTATTAATTATAAGTTTTATAAAATTAATAGTTCTATAATTTCAAACTAATTTATTTAGCAAGTCCAGTGACAAATTATTAAGTTTGTTTTTTTCTTACAGTTAAGTTTTCATCCAAAAACCATTTTGTTTTTTTCTTACAGTTAAGTTTTCATCCAAAAACCATTTACTTTAAATAAAATTAATTTATATAAAGTATAAATAAATTAATTAATTTATAAAATATTTTTTTATAATTATTATGTTGTTCTCTCGTATAAGTATAATAATTAATATATTTGTTTATTTAGTAACGAAATTGATGATAACAACGTATATACACTATGCATAAGTGTAGGTGACAAACTAATTTAATTAACGGGTTGACCATTGAAATTAGATGAATTTTTATGGCTTTAAGATTGAAGTAATAAATTGACTTTTTTTTCTTCTTTGAACTTCAAAAGGCGCTTAAAATTTGCCGCTTCTTCTCTATCGAGGTTGAGGTTTCTGCTCATTCATCTCATCATCATTCCAAAGAGAAAAACCCAACATCAGTTTTAGGCCAGTACATTTCTAAGTGCTTTTAATTTCAATTTCATACTGTAAAGATTAATTCATGGCATCCGCTTCTACTTCTCTGCAAATCGTGGACGACGACGACGTAAGTCCAGTCTGTTTCTGCTTGTAATTTTGCGGGAAATGGGTTTCATTTAATTCTATTCGTCATTTGCTTGTGGTGTATTAGGAATTCGATTGGGAAGCAGCTGTGCATGAAATCGATGTGGCGTGCCAGAAAACTGCTGCTGACAAATCCACCGCCATTGCTAATTTAAGTTGTAAGCAAGAGATGGTCATGAAACCAGACCAAGAAATGAGGAAAAAGCGAAATTTTGACGTTAATTTTGGTTCAGTTCCTTCAACTAGGCAAACTACATTGGATAGATTTGTTGGGGTTTCGTCTATTAATTCAAGGAAATTCGAGGAAAAGGCGAGATTTTCTAGTGGGTTATGTATGAATAATAATATTGGGAATGATATCATGGATAACTATGTTGGTGGTGCTGTTGAGTATGAAGAAACTGAGAACCTTAGTACATTTGTTAAAATTGACACTGAGGCTGCCAAGACATGGATTTACCCTGGTAAGTTAGTTTTTATTTTTTTTATGTCTTTCTTTGTGTTTGTTTCTGTTAATTTTTGATTTTGGAATGCTTGTCTGCATATATGTTGTTCTAAGTTAATGGCAGCACAAGAGGGATATGAGATAACGAGATGAGGACTATAATTTCATATATAGTGTCCAGCTCGTCAATGTGTATGGCAGGGGCCTATCACAGACTCATGGTTGCTTTATCTATCTATATGAAGTAGGAATTTGCTGAAATGGTATCGTATATTGTTCGAAGGTTCAAAACTTACTACAGATGGTTTATCTCTTATCTATTCAGTAATCAAAATCAAAGGCTGTCAGTTCTAAGTGAAGTCAGTTTCAACCAATGTGTAGAAATCATATGATAGAATATGGGCAGTTAATGGGGCATTTTCAAATTTTGATAAGTGCGCTCATCTTGCGACACTTTCCGATGAACGTTCAACTGAATTTTGTTAGTGCTTCAGATGTAAGGTGTTGATCAGCTTCTGATTGCTTTTGGAAGTAGTTCATGTATTTGAAATTGATGTTCATTGTGATTTTCATGCTTCTAGTTTCTTGTCATGGGCTCATTTCAAACATTTCTAAAATTAAGAATTTCACTAGGAGGTTGTAAACTTGTAAAAATTACTCATCTACTTGTTGTTTATGGCAGTGAATATCCCTTGTCGTGATTATCAGTTATCTATTACCAGGACTGCACTGTTTGCCAATACTTTAGTGGCATTGCCAACAGGACTTGGAAAAACTCTTATTGCAGCTGTTGTCATGTATAACTTCTTCAGATGGTTTCCTGAAGGTATTGTGATCCTGTTCTGTTGCAAAAATGAAGTGACATGTTAACTTATTGAACTCAAAATACATTGATAAACTCTTAAACGACACAAAACTATTAAAAATATGTCTGATATGTCCATGGAATGACCATTGTCAAATTATATATGATAAATCATGTTTGCGATCATTATAATTTTTACCTGTATTTGAAAATATGCACGCTAGAAGTCTTCCTTAAACATTTTTTCAACTCTCTTGTGCAGGAAAAATTGTTTTTGCTGCTCCTTCTCGACCACTGGTGATGCAGCAAATAGAAGCTTGCCATAAAATTGTTGGAATTCCACAGGTAAGCCTATGAGTGCAATATTCTTGCACTTGATATTTTTTTTTTCATGTTGGTACCTATACTTAGAAAGTTATTCAACTGATCTTAGGATTGGACTATTGATCTAACGGGACAGACAAGTCCTTCGCGAAGAGCAGAATTATGGAAAGACAAACGAGTTTTTTTTGTTACTCCGCAAGTGTTAGAGAAGGATATACAGTCTGGTATGCTTCTCAGTTTCCTGTAGTTTGTGATTGGAAGAAATTTCCGAAATAGAAACTAATGATCTAACATTTTATGTGGGACATCAAAATTAATAGAAGTTTCCAAATTTCTCATGTGATTTTTGTTGTTTAGAAATTGCTTTTGTTTTATAATATCTATAGGTATTCTTAAGCTTTAGGAAAACACTGGCTCTGGTTGAACATCTTTCCACTTTAAAATTTAATTTATATTTACGTAATTTATCATTGTTCACGATTTATTTAAAAAAAACTGTGTAGCTAGAAATTATGTTTGTTCTGAACACCAATTTTCCATTTTTTTGCTTCATGGGTATTTTGTGGCAAAATAGCGTATTGACCATGTTTTTGGTTTCAAGGCCTTTGAATGACTGATCCTGATGCATCGTTTTGTTTATCGTCTATGAGGAAGTCTTTCTAATATAAATATGAATTAGAAATTATGAGGAATTTTTGCTTTACTTTTGTATTAATATGTTTCTTCAATTAATTTCTTTTTTCTTTTTTTCTTTTGTTTTTAGGCTCTTGTTTGGTGAAGCATCTGGTGTGTCTGGTGATTGATGAGGCACATCGTGCTACGGGAAACTATTCCTATTGTGTAGCAGTCCGGGCGGTATATATTCTTTCTTTCCTGTCTGGTTGTATATTTATATATTTTGGGTTGGAAAAACTCCTGAAATAGCAACTGAAGAATTTTGATTCTATTAAGTTTTTGTGAGGAAATTCTGTTGAGTTTATTGTTCATTCTTTTAATGCATATACCTCTACAATTCACGTTGAATACTATAGTAAAACTTTGAAAAACCAACAGGCTTGTATTTGCTTCCTTGTAGTGAAGAAAGTTTGATTTTGAATTTGAACCATCAAAATTTAGTAGAGTAACAAATGAATTTCACATCTTTTTGAGTTCATGTAAGTGTAGCACACATGTGAGTACATTATTTCTAGTTTAGCTTTGAGCTTGAACCTTGAAGAAAACTTGCCTGCTAAAGGCTCGTTCTGTATCTCAAAATAAACTGATACTATCTACTTTGATGTTGCAGTTGATGGATACTCCTGTCCAACTGAGAATATTAGCTTTAACTGCGACACCAGGATGTAAGTGTTCTGCAGCCCACCATAATGATGATGCTGATTGATGTTCTGAATGCTGTTTTGAAATTATTCTTATTGGGTGTAATTCAGCTAAACAACAGACAATCCAGCATGTAATTGACAATCTTCAAATATCTACGCTTGAATACCGAAATGAAAGTGATCATGATGTACTTCCTTTTGTGCACGAGAGAAAGATAGAACTAATTCAGGTACTACTTACTTATAAGAATAACTGGGTTCTACTCTAAGCAAAGCATTTAGGAATATGAGAATTTTTTAGGTTGCTATGGGTGATAAAGCTGTTGAAATACATAATCTACTTTTGGAAGTTGGACGCCCATTTCTTTCCCGTCTTAATGCATTTGGAGTTCTCCCAAAGAGAGACATCCAGACAGTAAGTTCCTGTATCCAATCATCCAAACTTAAAAATCCATCCACACTTTTCAGGGCTTTGTTTTTTTTGTATATTTTTGTCCTAGATTTGTAATGTAGGTTTTTAAATGCTTATCTCTTGATGACGTATTTGTGCTTTACAGTTGAGCCCCTGTGATTTGCTTAATTCAAGAGATATGTTCCGCCAAAAGCCTCCTGTGAATGTTCCTCCATCAAGACTTGGTGAAATGGAGGGCTATTATGCAGCTCTCATTACATTGTTCCATATAAGGAAATTGCTTTCTACCCATGGAATAAAGCCTGCATTTGAGATGCTTGAAGAAAAGTTGAAAAAAGGGTATGCCACTTTGAATCGACTCTTAAAGTTGTAAACAGTTCTTTGTTTTCATTTTAGAATTGTTGATCAACAACGTGTTTTCAGGTATTCCTTTTGAGAAAATGTGAAATGAAACCACTGAAATATTATGAAACGCAAAAATGTTTTGAGTTATTCCTGCATATACATACAGTAGAGCACTAGCTTTTTCTTTGCATTTCAGGATAAGTTGGTGATTCAGTTCTAGATTATTTATTATGGGTATTAGTGGTGTGAAGTTGCCTATTGTTCTAAGCTTTAATAATTCCATCATGCAGGTCATTTGCACGACTGCTAAGCAGAAATGAAGCTCTTTTGAAAGCAAAACTTCTGATGAATCAGACTGTTTCCCATGGGGCCCCCAGCCCAAAATTAGCAAAAATGCTGGAAATACTCATTGACCATTTCAGTATGCAACATATATTTTTTTACTTTCACATTATATGCTCTATGTTTTGCCATGGGAACTTCTCTCTGCAGCTTTGCTAAAAAAATGGAACATTTAGATGAAGATAGGAGACATGACACAACAATAGAAAGTATTATCAACAGGAAACTTATTTTTGTCATTTTATAAGTTAAGAAAATAAAACGGATGTAGCTTGATTAAACCCTGTCGAAGAATAGCAACGACTATATGCTGTCTATGATGTGTCGAGAATTTCTTGTCTGGCTTTCTTTCCCTGGGTTTGTGCTTTAATTCCGTATTTTTATTTACATGGGAAAGAATGCAGCTGTATTCATATTTATGAATTACTTCGCAGAAGCTAAAGATCCAAAAAACTCCAGGGTGATCATTTTCTCAAATTTCAGGGGTAGTGTCAGGTGATGTTGATCTTTGTTTCTTTCTTTAAATTGTGTCACATATGATTCTCAGTCAATATCAAAATATTAGGAAATTTATTTCTAACTGCAATGATTCAAGTTCAGGGACATACTCAATGCACTTACAGACACTGGGGAATATGTTAAAGCTACAGAGTTCATTGGACAAAGCTCTGGTGCGTTTATCAGTTGTGCTTGCCCATTATCATTTTTATGCCTTCCATATTGATGCAATAAAAATTGTTAGTCGTTGCCACAAGACAATGACTTCACAGACCAGGAGCCTATGAGAAAGGGTGTAAGAACTGTTGCAGTTGCAGCTTTCCCTGCCAACATGACCAAAGATTTTCATAATTATATTTACTTTTGCAATCTAATTTGCATGGCAAAGTTGTAAATACACTTGTTCTGATGAATCCATCTTAGTTTCCTATTTCATTTGGTCGGAGTTGGTTGGAGAAGAATAGAGTGGGGAAGCTATTCAATACTAATTTTCTTTTTCTCTTTTTACAAGAAAAATAGACGCCTTTTGGTTGTAATCATGGATGATAGAGTCCGATATACTAAGGATGCCTTTGCTTTATGAAGCCGCAACCAAAACATCCACAAGAGACATGCTAGATCACTCGAAAGATGCTTGTATAGAATTAGACACTACCACTATCTTGGTAAATTTGTGGAATTGGTGAGTACTTTGTGACATTATTATTTTACTCTGCAGGAAAAACCTCAAAAGGACAATCACAAAAAGTTCAGCAAGCAGTTCTACAGGTAGTAATTTTTCTATTTGCTGTTTCCCATCCTCAGTGATTTATTTCACTCGTCTGTGTAGAAATTTCGGACAGGTGGCTACAATGTTATTGTTGCAACTTCAATTGGTGAAGAAGGTCTAGACATCATGGAAGTTGATCTTGTCATATGCTTCGATGCTAATGTCTCACCTTTAAGAATGATTCAGCGAATGGGGAGAACTGGAAGGAAGCATGAAGGACGAGTTGATATCCTTTTATTCCTATGAGTAGTTCTCTAAGGAGCTCATTTGTATTCATCCTATGAAGATCTTTCTTGTTAAATCATATTTACAATTGAGTTAAATCCCTTCCATAGGCAATTTCCTTAACAAGCTTACTAGTTTTAGCATGTGAAGGGTCAGAATTGAAAGGTTATATGCGAAAACAAGCAAGTGGCAAGTCTATTAAGAAACATATGATAAATGGTGGCGTGGATAGCTTTAGGTTCCACCCAAGTCCAAGGATGGTATGCTTTCTTTGAATATTATATTTTTTTGAGAAGCTTAAATATTATATTTCAATTGTCTGACATAACATGATAAACAAATAGAAAATCTTCATTAACAAAGTCGATACATAGGCCTATATCCTTTGCATTTGTAATTGCAGGTTCCCCATTTTATCAAACCGGAATTGCAATGCCGTGAGATGTCAATTGAAGAATATGTTCCTCGTGGATCAAAAGCCAAAGAATCTGAAACTCTTCCAGTGCTTGCATACTTAGACAAATTAACTGATGCTGAGAAAGATTTACTTGCCAAGTATTTTGTTGCTGCTGAAGACGATGCTTGGAGACCATCTCTTATTGCTTTCCCTCACTTTCAAGCATTTCCATCTCCTGCAAATCAAGTGTTGCATTCTTCTAGAACTGGGATACTAATAGATACCATGCAACATTTACAAGGCCTAACAGAGGTTTGTTTATTAGCTCTCAATGAACTCATTTATGTAAACTTTGTTATCTTCCCATAATTATTTGTGCTACTATCTTGATTCAGGATAATGACATCTCAGATCCTTACTTGAAAGATGTTGTCATGGAGCCTCGTGACATAGTAGAAGGTAACGTTTGGCAAAAGTATAGGCCTTTACTGTTAGCACATCCAGGATATATTTAACACTATTTGGGCTAAACATGATTTGCATACTTTTTTTAGCATTCTGGTTCAATTCTGCCTGCTGTAATATATATCTCATCGTCCAATGTCCTTATGACTTTCTAATCCTGTGTGGTTTTTTGTTTGGAATGTCTAGATTTGGAGAGGTATACTGATTCCGATGAAGAGGAGCTTGAGAAAGAAGTTGATGGAACAGGTAAAGAGCTTGAGGAGATGGTAAAAGATGTTCACATTGAAGAAACTCACAAACCAAAAACTTGCCTGCACACCTTCCTCTTTGGGTCAGAATTTGTATCTGTTGATAATGATGGAAATGTCTTGGTTTTATCATTACCTCAACTGCCTCTGGAGTTGAATTCTAAACGAATAAAGACGAGCAATATTGCTTCTGCGTATCTTCTGATGGACGACTATAAAGGCCATGAAGAGAATCCTCCGCAACCTACGGATAATCAGTCTTTGCACCCAATATCCCCTGAGGTTGAGAACATATATGCAGAAAATGAGAAATTTTCCATGGCCAAGGAAATTCTCCATACCCCAGTTTGCAGCAGAATGCAGCAAGAAACGAGTATCTCTAACCAGGGTCATGATGTGCATAGTGAATCGGTCAATGATCTTAATGATGCTGAACTTAGTCCAAGACTGACCAATTTCATCAAAAGTGGAGTTGTTCCAGAATCTCCTGTTTCTGGTTTGTATACTGAAAAGACATTTTTCGATAATCATCCTTGTACAAATGTATCAATATCAGTGCCAATGTCTGCTTTTCTGAACACAGGGACATGGAATAGGGGTGATTTCGCTGCTCCTGCTCTTGTTACTTCTCCAAATTTGGAAACTGAATGCTTCATAAACTCTGTGAAGAAACATGACAAGATGGAAGTTGAAAATGGCAGCTCAAGGGAGATAGATGTTCCATGTCCGATTGATAATCGCATTCGAACACCTGCACTAAATTGTAACGCAGATGCTTTGGGAGCATGTTCATCGCCTAGTCTAATCACCAGAGAAATGCAAACTCCTGTTATCAAACTCTCGAACACCAGCAGCAGTAAAGAGTGGCTTCTGGATTCTGGTGTCAAGGCTGAAACAATTGAGCAGCAGTGCAAGTTCCGTAGGCTTCGCAAGCATGGAGATATCAACCGGAAAATTCTAACAGAGCCTGTGGGCCAAACTGGTCCAAGTGGAAAATTCAAAGCTTCTAGGAAGGCTGACCATCACAAATCAACTAAGCTTCTCAAAGGTCATCTGGTTTCTTTTCATGATACTGCTGTCTTGTGATACTCCAATGTGATCAATTATTAACAATTTTTTTTGGAAGATAACTCGGATGAGTTATGCGAGCAGACCTTTTTTAAATAGTACTTGATTGAACATGAGCTTCCATCTTATGAGAACTAAATTTCTTCTGTCCCCTACTATTGCTGTCAGGTAAGAAGAAGCAACCGAAAAATGCTGCAGCGTTTATTGAAGAGGAAGCAGAGTAAGTCCACCTTCTGAGGTTCATATTACTATTAAGAGCCAGACAGAATGTTGAAATTTCAGCATAACATATTCTTGCCTGCTATTTCTCTGAATGGGTTTAGCAGTTTGCTTGCTCATACTTCAATTTTATTTTCCTCTGTTTAGGGTCTCATCTGATGCTATGGCATCTGATGATGAAGAGGATGCTCAAGAAGGCAGTTCGTACGAGGACAGCTTCATCGATGATGGGCTAAATCCTACATCATCTAATACCCAAGCCGGCAGCAGTAGGCCTGACATGATGGCAATTTACAGGTTATCTATAAACCCATCTCCCACTTTTCATCTGTTGCATGAAAATCCCCTCGATGAATCCATATTGGGCCTTCTGCTCCATTCACTTGACAACTCAAAAAGCATTTTGTGCTCTTGATATGGCAGTTTGATATCATATACATCCAATTGCAGGCGTTCATTACTCACGCAATCTCCATTTCCAAGATTGCCCAACTTCCTAACAAACGACAGTCCCGACTCTGTGGTTCAAAGCAGAAAAATGGATGAAAGTGGGAGCTCAACAGGAACTAAACACAGTGATGCTCCTCAAACCGGCCATGAATCATCTGCCAAGAACTATGAATCTGCGGGTGACGAGGTTCCTACAGGGATGTTCGACAGCAGGCTCGATAGCAGGAAAAGAAAACTGAGCTTCCATCAAGATCACTCTATACCAATGCTTAATCTAGACAAGGAGTTCGCATCACACTCTCGAGCTGCTCGTGAAAACTCATCCATGCACATACACGTAGAGAGGCCAGAGGAAAGCAGAGACATTTTTGAAGATGATCAGTTTTTCGAAGGCATCGATCTTGATGCAGTTGAAGAAGAAGCTACCAAGCTACTCAAACTCAAATCAGAGTGTGCAACGCAGAAAACTACAGCTTTTTCTGAACCTATACAACAAAATCTTGCATTTCTAGGATCGCCTTCGTTTGATCTTGGTATTTGATTTGGGGGGGGCATAAAATAAGTTAATATTTACTCAATATGATTTGAACAGGTCGTGGAAACTTCCTGTGATGCGAATAGATTGAATAGATCAAGTGTAAATGAAATTGTAGTCTCGATCAATTTTTGGTTCAGTTATTCCTTGTATAAAATTACTGATGAAATGAAATATGAAATTGAAGAATGAAATTTATGTGAATGGAAAAGGTTTACTCTATTTTTTATTTCTATGGCCGCCAACAGTTTAATTCCTTCCCATTTCCATATTCATAGTAAAAAATTTTAACGTATAAGAGTTTTTTTTTTGGAGGAATATTAAGGTATAAGAGTTTGATATGAACAATTTGATTAATAAAGTTCCTCGATTTTTCAAATAAACTCAATCGACAACTCAAAAAGGAAAAAGAACTCAATCGAACTTGTATGTAGATATATATATTTTTATTTTGACGCATTTGCATCTGTTCATACACTAATAAATATTTTTTTATTCACACAAAATCCACACTGAAAAATTATCTATAAATAAAATAGAAGAAAATGTAGATGACACCAAGATTTTGTCATATGAATAAAAAATGTCACCGTCCGAAATTCGTCTCATACTTTAATTTACATTGAAATAGTTTAAGTTGAGAAAATTAAATTTCAGTGTTAATTTTCTGTTCAATTTTTGTCTGAAAAAAATGTGTTAGTGTGTAAATATATATATATGTATGTAAACATTAAAAAAAAGTCCTCTAGGGAGAAGCTAAATTGAGCCAATTTTCAAAGTGGGGAAGTCTGACAACAGTTGCTGCAGTAAAATTCTGCTCACAATCTAACTTGCAAAATGTCTTAACAGAACAACATTTACAGCAAATTTGGAAGATTTACGAGCAAATTCAGTCACAAAAGACCAAACCAACTACAATGAACAGCTACCAACCAAATCTACAACCCTACAGAGTAGAAGTCTTTACACGAGGAACAATCTCAACACATTTCGAAGAGCCAAGAGCAGCAAGAGAAACAACCTGCACTAGTGAGGAGGCATAATCGACATGGCTCGTCTTAAATCCATCGAATCGAGAGCAGAATCTGCAAAGGGCTTCGTCCCCGGCATCCACAAATTCCCATTATGGGGCAGCAATATTTGGCGTTGGTTACCCTTTGCAGCATCTTCTCCTACATCGGAGCCAGAAACTTTCTTCCTAGTCTTCACAAATTCGAAGAACTCAGCAACTTGACGAGCATACCTACACCAGTAGCAGTTTTGCACAGTAAAAATCAGTATATATTGGTATTTAGGCAAAAAAACATAATCTTTTGCTGATATGAACAGATAGATGCACGCCTCCTTTTGTGCCTGATGATCGAAAATCACAACTCTAGTGAATATCCTAGCTTGATAATGCCTCCTTCTGTATAGATCGGTATTTTAGGCAAATAACGTGATATCTATTGTTAAGGTTTTAATCTTTTCGCCTAATATAACAAGGGCCTCCTTTTGTGTCAGTTGATCAAAGATCATAACTCGAGTGAATATCCTGGCTTCATAATGCCACCTTTTCTAGTCTTCAGTGAATATCCTAACTTGGTAACATCTATATTCTTGATGGACTAGGTAACTGAATTGTGTGTGTGTTTCGTGCTTTCATAATTGTTTTCATTTCGATATAGTAACATAATATCATCCACACATATCAACAAATCATGCATGTTGGAAGGGAAAGTTAACATACTCTTGCTTGGCTTCGACATCTCTGCTGAAGTCAATATCCGGCTCACAGTCGAGAACCAACGCAGGAATCTACTCATTGCAGAAGCACAGTGAGTTAAAACATTACAGACGACAACACTAAATGATGCAAAAGAAGCACATTACCTTTTGGATGCTTGGGTGCATATGATCACCGTCCAAATACAAAACCCGGTCCTTTATCTTGGGATGTAAGGACCAATCAACATCATTCGGTAGCTTGCTCACAGAAAGTACTCCATGATTTCCACTTTGGAAAGGGAAAAGCCAACTTTCGTGTTTTTCATGCAAGTCGCGTAGATAATCAAGAGAGACTCCTCCCTCCTCTTCTCTCTTACGCATCATCATTCGCTTGTGGCAAGTACTAGGACTTGCTCTAAGGTATATAAAGCCATCAGGAATAAGACCAGGCAAACTTGAAACAACAGGGTCGAACCACGAGTCGTAAATGCTGATCTCCATCTCATTCATCCACTTTGCCTCATGAACAGCTCTTACAAAGACCTGTATGTTAGAAGATTAATAAATATACATTAGTAAAGATGACATAGAAATATCCCAGCTTCTTGGAGCAAATAAGCTCAAGTTTTTTCAGTTTTTCCATACTTCAGAAAACAATTTAGACAGATAATTTATGCAACTTGAACCACACAAACACCCTGAAAAGAAAATTTAATGCAATAAGAGCATGATAGGAGATGCGCAATGCTTCCGTATTAGCTCATAATCTGTTCCATGTAATTCATCTTATGTCTTGAATAGTGTGAGTGAGTTCAGAAGGCTGAATTCTTACCATTCTATCACTGAAAACACTCCTTTCCATCAGTCTGAGGGGCTTAACACCACCCGACGACTCCTTCTCTTGCATAACTCTCGTAACAAACACATAGTTCTGGAAGGTATAGGCATATCTCGCCGGCTCAGCATAGAAAGCATCCAATATGTTGAAATGGTCTGGTCCAACATTCTGCCACTTGTCAATTGGTTCAGGGACGATCTCCACGATATCTCTAAGCTCAAGTGTTTCATTAGCTATTCTCTGTAAAAATGTGGTCTTTCCCACACTGATATTTCCTTCAACACACAGAGTGATACGCTTCTTTTGAGCTGGCCTCACGTCGCCCTCCCTCAGCTCCTCATCGACACTCTCTTTGATAAATGTTGTTATGCTTTCGGCATGGTTTTTGTGTATGATGCCGACCGAACTCTGCAGGAACTCCACCATTCTCTCACTTGATTTACCAAAAAACTGCAACACAGTTCAGAAGTTTAAGCCAGATATTTTAAAATGCTGCATCAAACTTACACAACTAGCATAAAACCAGAACACATACTGATTCGAAAAGGCACAAAAGCAGAAACAAAATCGAAATACCGTATTCAAAACAAATCAACCTCAGGTCTGAACGCCCAACAATTACACCTCAAACTAATCCTGCATATCAACACCAACTGCCCAGCCATTAAACAAGAACTCACTTCAATAATTATCATTCTTATATTCCCACTAACATTACAGCTGCACTACAAGATGAAGATATTCTTGAAAACATAAACAAACAAAGCAATGTAGTATGATATCTCCACACCTTATCTTTATAGAGCTGTTTGAGCTGCGCCACGCCCTCAAACCCCTTCTCCACCAGCTTCCTCAAATTCCTCGGCCCTACTCCAGGTATTGTCAGCAAATCTGGATTCACGGAGGCGCCGGCACCGGAGATCCTCCTCCTCTGCACCCGTTTCACATTCTCACCGTCA
>AYJT01102344.1:0-12631 GCA_001278415.1 Ocimum tenuiflorum
TACATGATGAGGAGGAAGGCGGCCGCGATCACAAGTGGAACCCAACCACCTTGATCGACCTTGAAAAGGACTGCCGAAAAGTAGGTGCACTCGACCACCAACGAGAAGAATGTGAAAAAAAAGACGAGGAGCCAGTGACAATGCCATACTAGCAGCATTATTAGGGTCATGAGAAGGGTTGTCGCGAGCATGACTATCACGACAGCAGTTCCTGCAGTCACGAAAGGATTCTCATTGAGGTCGAAAAAGAAACAGAATGTACAAGTTATAACACGAAAAGCGTACCATAGGCGTTGCCGATTTGGCTTTGGTTTTGGAATCCAGCAGTGACAGCAATGCAAAGAACCATGAGAATCCAGTTCATGTCAGGAATATATATCTGGCCTAAGAACTTCTTCGATGTGTGCACAACTTTGACCCTCGGAAAACAGCCGAGGGCGTGGGCTTGCTTGATTATCGAAAATGTGGCAGTTATAGTGGCTTGGCTCGCCACGATTGCTGCTAAAGTCGCGATGATGAAAACCGGCCAGTATATTCTCTCTGTAAAACAAAATTCAGATCAACCAAGATTCTATTGTAGGACAGTGTTGAAAAAGATTGAATTTCGATAAGTTTTACACACCAGGGATTGATCGATAAAACGCATCAAACACGTGTTCTTGATTTTGCATGAGGTATGCTGCTTGCCCAGAGTAGGCTAGAAGTAGACAAGGAAAAACTACAACGGTAAAAGCGAGCTGTATGGAAGATACCGGAAAATGAGCAAGATCAGCGAAAAGTGCTTCGGTTCCTGCAAAAAATGAGGAGTCAAATTTTAGTACTCTGCTTAAAATATACAAATGACTACTTGAAAAATCATACGAGACTAATAGTAGTATAAACCTGTAATACTGAGCATGATGCCTCCGAGGGAAGTCCAAGCTTTCTTCTTTCCTCGTTTGAGATATCGATATATATACAAGGGTGAAAAGGCTTTCAAAACCGAGCTATCATAGTTATATATGTTGTAGATGCCAATGCTTCCAATTAAGAGAAACCAAAGCAGTACAATTGGAGCGAAAAGCCACCCGACTTTATCTGTGCCATAATGCTGCATGCTGAACAATCCGACCAAAATGAATACGGCTACAAGTACCACAACATCTGCATCAAAGAATAGATGTTCAATCTCATTGAAAAAATTAAAAAGCAGAATTATACAATTGAAACATGAGAAAACTGTCGCACCATTGCTCATCTTCGGGTGGTCCACCTTGATCCCCCCGGAAGCAGAAAGAACTGTGATAATTTTAAAAATAGGAAGTGAGAATTATACTTTAAGGTTATAACTGTATCATCAGTCTCAGTTCAGTTAGTTACTTTCGTTCTGATTGGCCTATTCATCATTCACTTTATTTTCTATAATTATGTATGGCTTAGTTACATCTTTGAGGTCACTAAAACAGCATTCATCTATAATCAAATCAATTGCATTCGAATACTTAACTAATAGAACCATCATCCATATCAAGCACAGCAGGAAGCTAAAATTATCAAATCAGCTAAACGAAACGAAAATTATCAACACTAAGGATTCCCTGCTTTCCAAATGTATTTAGACGCCGTGATTTTATAAAAGGCAATAGTATGACCAAAGGTAATTACCAGATATAGCAGGAGTGAGAATCCCATCACCAATCACCATGCATGTCCCAACTAGCACTAGTATGAGAAGAGAAGTTTTCCTAAATGAATTTGCCTCCAGCCATGCCTTTGTTTTAGCAGCAAAAGAGCGCTCGTGGACTGTGTTTCGGCTATAAGTTGTCAGCTCCTCATCGGTCCTGTGTTGATTCGGAATTGTTCTCACTTTAGCATGCCGGCATAACAAAGAATAAAGCGCAAAAGTCCCCCCTGCACAAAGAGAAGAATGACACATTAGTCTATCCAAATCCATGCTTGAAACAAACACAATACATAAGCTTTCCATTTTCAGACATGTAGTTTATGGATTCGATTTCTTACTTTAAAAATGTCCAATGAATAAAGAAATAACAAATAGAACGAGAGCAGCTCACCTTGACCATTGTCGTTTGCTCGACAGACAATGAAAACATACTTAAGGAGAGGTATCAATGTGAGAGAGTATATAATCAACGAAAGGGCGCCGACAATGTCCTCCGTATCATCTATTCCGTGGGGAAATGTATTGTAGTAAACGTACAGCGGAGATGTTCCTAAGTCCCCATATACCACTCCTAGACTCTGAAATGCAAGCCTCAACAGCAAAAGTGATGAAAATTTCTGTTTAACCACACAAGAATAGTTCAAGTCTTAGTAACATATTCATCTTAACACAAGTAGCAATAACTATAAATTGCCATTGAATCATGAACATTATATACCACTTGCATAACCTTCATCAACTCAACTGAAATCCAATCAAAACAACCCTTCATGATTATGCATATCATAACAACACCCATTTCTAAATAACAAATCAACATTCAGTTTCTTCCATACCATTATCATGTGATCTCAACAGATGGAAAGAGAGAATCAAAGTATACAAAAATCATCAAGATCATGTCAATTGAAAGGCAATACGAAAAGGGGTCAAAGTTGAAGAAAATACTGAAATGTTACAATCACGTGCTTTAGATACTTTCACAGTCAGGCTATATCAAAAGCAAAAGAACTTTCCCCTTTTTTTTATTTTTACCTTTTCTCTATACATATTTTTAAGTCTTCCAGCCTCTTCATCCATGGGTTGATCAAGCTTCTGGTCCAAATCCCACATATCCCCTTTATTTTCGCAGCTTTCATCAAAATCCAAACCAGATGCCATCTTTATTCACTCTAAAAAATTTCAAAACCAGCCTAAAAATTTTCCAACCCCCACCTACACTCCAAAAAGAAATTCAAAATTCTTGATTCCAGGAATCAAAATTTCCCAGACTCAAAACTCAATCAAGAAAACAAAAGATGGTCTGAGCACGAGGAAAGAAGAAAGATCCCAGTTAAACTAATATGGGAATAATGGCAAGAAAAGGGTATATAGCACAGCACAATAAAAAGAAAGAAGCAACTGTTCTAAGCTGGCGAAGGAATTCCACTGTGGGGTCAACAAAATATCAGCCACATAACACCTTGCTGCAGCAGCCTAGAACTAAATTAATGGGCAGGAAAACCCATCAAAAAACACAGAATTCTGAGTCTCCAAACGCAGCGACCATCAAGATTGAAGCTCAACACCCGAAATTCAAACTCCATCTGATACATACTGATGTGGGCTTATCTCAAAATTTCAAATTTAGTAGAAAGCAAAAACCAAATTCTTCACTTCATCTGCTAACTACAGAATCATCTGATTTTTTTCAATCGAGTGCAGACTTTCCAGTTGCTGCAAATCACAGTAGAAACTTTTCTTGCGCCATCCCTCTCTCTCTCTGTCTAGCTCTCTATCATCGATGCCACGAGTGAATGTGTATGTCCGAGCGTCGTTTATTCTTGCATTGCCACGTGGCTTGCATTCGAGGAGGATTAAAATGATATATATAGAGAGAGGGAGTCAATAAAACAAATCCGAAATCTGGAGTTGGATCTTATAAAACCGACATAAAATCTTGAGTTGCGTGCTAATTCTGATTAGTTCTTTTTTTCTTGACGTACAACTCATTCAACTATATATTAAAATTGTGTTCTTCCAAAAGAAAAAAAAAACTGTGAATCTCACAAACTTCTGCCTCTTTTACGTTTTTTTAATGATGACCATACAACTAGTAATTTTGGGTGGATCGATTCTAATACCATATTAAACTTGGTTATTGAGTTTCATATTTATCTTTATCGATCCGACTATAAGGGCAGGATATTTTCACTTTTATAAATTGATACGGGCCAGAATCTCCCGTCGACATAGAACATTTAACATATGTCAAGGATCTTCAGTCGAGACAATTTTAAAGGCAAGAAAAACGAATTGTATGAATTAAAAAAAATCAACCAAAATAATAATGAGCCATATTACCTAACAAATTTACAACATTTTCTCCAATATTAGTATTAAAATTTCAACCTTTTGTTTATTCTGATCAAAGATTGACGTTGAATTCTAGTTAACTCATCGATCATTTAAATCAAACACAATGTACATAGACATTTTTGTATCCGTTGACAATTACGGCAATAATTTCCCCTGTTTTCCTATCTTAGTCAATGAATGGTTAATTGTTTTGACATTTAATTCAAAAAATAAAATAATAATAAAATTGACACCGTAATGGCAATAAACACATTAAGGACAGATTTAATGTCGTCATTGGTTTTGTATATATAGAAATAGTAATATTTATCGGCGTGTTTTCACCATCTGATAATCTAAACTAATCTATCATTAATGCACCAGAATTTATGCTTTTCCTTGTATTTAAAAAATGTATGTGCTACTTTTCAAAAAGAAATTATGTGCTAGAGAAAATTAACCATTTCATTAATTATTTGTTGGCGGTAGAAATACTGATTGGGTTGTGGGCTAATTCGGATCAATTCTATTGGATTGAAATTTTTTTGGACTCAAATTTATCGGTTCTAATCAAATTTTTTTCTTGTGGTTCAGGTGAACCCGTCAATCTCGGGACATCCCTGGTTGCAACAATGGTTAATTCCCCATTTTTTCTTACATGGTGACTTTGCGACTACTTAATTAAAATAGATCGATAATTAAAAAAAAGTTCAGATAAAAAATTCAATCAGAAATAGTATGATGAATGATGAGAAATGATTAAAGTGAAATTCCATTATCTGGGGAAGGCTTGTGAAGTCTAAATCAATAGTACTTACGGTCCCACAATTGATGATATCACGAAATTATTATTAATTTGTCTTAAGTTACGGTTGTTATTTTCTAAATAAAACAAGCTGTCAAATTTATCTTAAATTTTTGGATGATATATCAAGGTTATTTCAAAATTCGAATAAATTAGAACAAGAATATGTTTTTATTTCCACCTGATGCGTAATATTGATTTTATCCATTATATGGCATGTTAAAAGATAAAATAAGCACAAAAATTATATTTCTAAAAAAATTCAAATTATATTAAATCTTGAAATTAGCTGGAAATTTATGTATTTAAAGTAAACATATCCTCAATTAAAATATACATACAGTAGGTTTGACTCGATGAAATGCACTGTAATTCCTGCTTATTAAATGCAGCTGCCTATCTCTACTCTATATAATTTCTTGACGAGCCTTTATAGTTGATATTCGTTATTAAATTATTAGTTCCAATGAAATCTTTATTAAAAAATTAGGTTTGAAATGGAACAGTTGAGATTCTCTTTTTATAATCTTGTAAATTCATATGCCATTGACTATTATTTAACCTACTAGCATTAGTTATATTTACGTGCAAGCACTTATTTATGAGTAGCTATTCGTTACACCGTCTAAATAATTTGAACGAGTTTTGATTTAAAATTCAGGAGGAATATAAATTTGGATTTAAGATTCAGGACATGTATGAGTTTAGGTTGGTGGAAATGAAATATTTAGATTCGTCTAAATCGCTTAGGCAATCTAGAGTAAGTTTTTGCCCTTATTTATTATATCATTTTTATTTCTTTATTAATTACCAAAACTTATATAATGACAAATTTAATCAGTTCTATAATGATTCAGACATCTTAGACATGACATTTTAAATACAAGATAGATATTATATATAATTTTTGGTAGATCTATTAAAGTCGCATTTTAAATAGGTTGTGGTACCGTTTCTCCGATGAAGAACAATTACAGCTATTATGATGTCGTGCGCATGTGTTTCAGGTTTCTGACATAAAAATATATATATTTATATATCAACTCCACACGTTACCATTTTTGGTTGCAATTATGATAAATATTGGCATGACAAGGACATTTTTCACATTTCTTACAAATTATCTACACCGTTTGGCTTTTTAAATTTTTTGCCCTTTTAGATTTGAAGAGTTTATGCGTATTTTATAATATCTTTTTCACAATTCACAATTCACAATTCACAATTATGTTGTCTAGAGTTAGGATATTTGGTCTATATGGATTAGATTGTAAACTATGATCATAATTAAAATAGATGAGACATTCTCAATAAAATTAAGGTGCTTGTAAGTTCATATCGTATTGCTCGGTTATGATCAAAATATTACAAAATCTTTGCATTTCTGTAGTCTTCTTGTCATGTTTTGGGTTGTCGTATCATTAGTTATTGTTCCTATATGATAATTGTTCTTTTGAGTGAGCTAAATTCCAAAAATTATAAAGAGAAGAAAAGATTTATCAGTTCACAATTATATCATGATAATTTGACTTTAAACGAACTAAACTCTTTAAGAAATGTGGGAGATAACTTTTCTAAAAGTGATCCAACTCTAATTAAGAAAATAATAATGATAAAAGAAAAAATTTTCAATCATATTAGCAGACGTGTCATGTATTCGAATATTTCCTAATATTATTTTGGCGAAGATATTTTGTGTGCTTCTACCATGAATAGCTACAAGAATGATGTGTGACTCAAATGCTTGCAATTCTAAAGTGAAACATAGTCACTTTTAACTCAAAATAGTCATCAATACATTATTGAGCTTGGGCAATGCTTTATTTATTTGTACTTATTAAAGAAATTTAATTCTATCAATTTCTTATTAATTCATATAGGCAAAAACTTGTGTGAGACCGCCTAAATCATTTAGGTTGGCTTAAATAATACACTACCATGACCTAAACTTATTTAATACGTTATAGTCGGTCAAATTAATAAATTGATCCGTTTAAATTATTTAGGTGATCCAAAAGGAGACCTCCTCATTCGTACAAAGGATACCGATTGTTTTCCGGCCATCTATTGGGACAACTTTGATCTATTCTCCGAATCCCGTCAAATAAAAAATAATGTCATTTTTTTAATTATTAATTAAGTATTTGATTTACATTACGAGTAACTCTAATGGTTTCTATATCTCACATTACATGTCAAGCAATCCAATCTTAAGATCTTAAACTTAATTTTGAAATGAAGAAAATAAAACCTATCCATTGAAGCTTGACTTTTAAATAATAATAATAATAATCATCATAATAATAATAATATTAAAATAATAGTATTATAATAATACCGTTGAAGCTTGGCTTTAATTATTTTAATGCATGTGAATTTTCACGTGAATAATTTGACAAGTGGGGCCAATGGTCCTAAAATTGAACACAATTTCATTGTCACAGAAAGGAATATCCCAAAAGAATTCCTCTTGAGATGTAACTTCACTTTAAATGGTTTCACCATAACTACACGTATACAATTATGATACCTCAGTTCTACAGTAAGCGCTGCCAATTTTCGGTACGATGTCGAAATCTCATACATATAATAATAAAAACTAATATCGAGCTTTATTGGATCTGAGATTCATAAATCGATATTCTTTATCATGTTTACTTGTGTTAATATGTATTTTTTAAATCAAATTCTTTTCGTGTTACGTGAATAAGAACCATTTTTCGTTTACTTTTATGAGCTTAACGGATAATATATACAAATTCATGCTTGTTCTTCAACGGATCGATACAAAATTAATGAGTCTTATCAAATCAGATTTTTTAACAGACAAACAAGAATGGACACCGATATGCATACTGAATATATAAATAACAAAAGAAATTAATAATATCAAAATCCTACCATAGGCAAGACTTGAACATTTGAATTTTTGTCATAGCAAGCTAGCTCACTTTGAAGTGAAATGACCCCTTTTCACTAATATTAATAATCGTGAATAAATATTATAATTTATGTACTTCGTTCTACATGTAATTATTTATAATCCAAATCTTAATTCCTATAATAATTAATTGGACCATCTCAGACCGGGTGAGTTGTAAAAATGAGACACGGTTGGACCCGACCCGAATACCATGACCAACGATTAAGTGGCCAACCAAATTTACCTAAATATACTGGTGTCACATCTAAATTTTCTGTCACATTTTTACTCTAAATCAAATCAATAATCGCTTTACCTAACATTTTGGTATTAAATTCCATTGGTCAACATTGATGTCTGGTTTATGCAACCTATAAACGTTACACTATGTGGTTAGGTACATTATTTTAAAAGTGACCTGCAAATGTGATGTTATTTAAAATATACGGAGGAATCATTTCTATTTTCGCCACTTAAATGATAATTTTAGTTAGTTCAATCTAATTAAGATCGATTGTAAAGTAGGGGATTCTAAGATGGACATGTAAAAAGTACTAACATGTGGAGTTTTGCAAAACTCCGTGCTCTCTATGTGAGACATGCGATACTATTCATGTATTCGTCATAGAATTTTTGATAAGTTTACTGCAGGCTAATAATTGGGAGTTCATAATATTATTCTTTAAGACAAATTTGTAAACAGTATCGGCAATTGCAGATAAATTGATAAATTGAACTTTATGAGAATGAAATCATGGAATTCAAAATATTGAACTCTAAATTATAAAATTAGAACGGGACTAGGCTTCCCTACCTCTGGCATCATTTTAATTTTCCAGCAGTGAAAAATGCATATGATTGAAAGTCGAAACAAAGAAAAATTTCTTTAAAATAAACATAATCATTTGGCAGAAATACTTTATCACACCTATATATTTATACAAAAAAAATCAGAATATATAATATTTCAATAACAGCTTGAATATGAACATTCGCTTGAGATAACCTGACTGGTAAAAGGATAACTTCACAACAGATGTATTTGAAAAATTATAAGTGTCAAATTATTTTAATAATCATGTGACCCATATAATTTAAAGTATAGTAATCTGTATAAAATTGTCCAAGATGATGATTATTGGATGCTAAAGAATAGAGTTCTATGAATTTAAAGTCCCTTCCCTCTCTCCTCAATATAATATAAAGTTTAAAGTTTATATTATTGAAGTATTGCTTATATAAAATGAAAGGATGCTAACATTTCACCTATAATGAAAAACTTTATTGTACAGACATATTTAAATGAACGGTCGCAATCATTGAGATAAAATGAAATGAATAGTCACAATTGTTGAAACATAATGTATTGTCAAAATTGTTGGGACATATATGAATATTCACAACTGTTGAGACGTAATGAATAGTTGCAACTCTTGGATTAATGTTTGATCACAACCTTTGGAATACTATGAATATGTCTATGGTTTTTCATTCTTTGGATCGAATAAAGAAATTAAAGAAGAAGATTGAGAGGGAAAAGAATGAGGAGATGAAAGGTTGCAAAACAAAAGCAATGGAATTTTCAAGATCGCATTATAAATGGAAGTATTTATGTTATCCTTCTGTTTAATTGTGTATATTTATTCAAATAGATCCTGCAAATAAAAGTTAACAAATAAGTATGTCTTTTTTAAGACAGAAAAAGATGTAAAAAGGTGATAAAAGAGATTAAAAAGTCAGCATGGCATTTTCATATGTGAAATGATAAACCTAACTTGGACCACATGAAATATAATAGACGACGACTAGGCCAACTCTCAAAATCATTCCTGGCTGATACAAAACCATTGTACACCACAATAAATTATTAATCACATTCAATAACATTAGAACGATCAATAAATTTTAAGATGGCATTAATGTAGCAAAGATTTACCAACTTGTTGCTATTATTAAAATCCCGTAGTTTCATTTGGCATTTCTTGTCAAGCACATTCATTTCAAAACTAATTCACATTCAATCAAGATACTATAAAAAAAAAAAATTGCACGTTTTCCCTCACACTAATCATCCGTGTCGTTGGTAGTGCCAACATCATCATAATATAATTTCCTCAAAATGCTATGTTGGGCCACCTTCTCCATTTCCATAATTTATATTGTTTATTTGGTTTAAAATTTCGTAGAACATTGTGACATGATAAAAAAGAAAAAACACTGACCCAGACCTATTATTATGAACGGAGAAAAATTAAATAAGTGGGCTGCAATATTATTTATTGGGGAAAGGATGGGCTGCAATATTTGGTTTGCCTTACCATATTTTATTATTGGGTAGTTTTATTTAAAGCCTCCAAATTTCTTTCCATAGTCCCCAATTTAATTGAAAATACAAATATTTTTTGAATAGACTTTTATATCCTTGCATCTAACTAATTTAATATGTAGAGAAACGGCCATCATCCCTGCCGCCTTCTGCAAAAATGAAGAAACCCCTGAACTACTTGCCAAAAATTCGAACTAAATATACAATACAAACAGAAGCAGAAGCAGACACATCTATCTCACACACTCAACACACATTATGCATCAGCATGGCCATGCATGGGGGAGATGACACAAGGAGGATCGAGGCTCAACAATACAGCCCATTGGCTATCTCATACAACACACTCATCATCTTTACACGTTGGCTTCATCATAACTATAGTATTCACTTCGGCCACCATCGTCACCGCCGCCCTCAACGGTATCGTCAATTTGGTTGGCCATTAACGCCTTCATCGTTCCACAAAGGAAGGTGGAGAGATTAGAGAGTGCAGGACCAATTACGGTGAGGAGATCGGTGAGATTCCGGCTGTCTCGAGGCGGCAAGAACAACACCGGCGTATACTCTTCGCTGATGGAGTTCTAGAGCTGCAATGAGTCGACGGCATCTTGCAGAAGGCGGCGTCGGGGATGATGGTGAGCCTTGAAAACGCACTCATGAGACCAAGGACATAAAAGTCTTTTAAAAAAATATTTATATTTTTAATTAAAATGGGGCTGTAGAGAGAGAGAGATTTGGGGCTTTAAATAAAATTACCCTTTATTATTAATTGTTGTGAAATTATGCAAATATGTTTCAAAGTATGAATAAATATGCATTTTTTTTCCTTATTTTTTTCGTTATAAAAATATATCTCAAAATATATTTTATTATGCAATTTTAGCCCAACGAGTGAATGGTGTTAACTTTTGGCTGATATAGTCGTTAAATGACCCGATTCAATTGTTAGGGCTGATTTTTTTTTTGCTATATTCTAAAGAAAAATTTTCAGAATTTATCCTAGGAAGAGAAAACATATGTATCATGCTATTTATTTCGATAAAAATGATATATATACTACCGCATAAAATACATAATTATATCTTGCATTTATTTTATCAATAACAACTATAAGAATTGCAACAAATCCATGGAAGCAGAATTGTACCACCATTTACACTTTCACATATATCCAACAACCAAAAAGAAAAAAATTAATTAATATGTGTAAATGAGCTGGAATATACATCTTTCGCACACAGCGTATCGATTAAATAAATTAATTGGAATAGTGAAACTGTGAAAGGTTCAATGCATATTATTTTCTTTAATTCTTTTATTTACTTAAAAATAAAACCAGTTCAACAACTCATTTCAACATTAATTAATTCCCAATTGCGCTAACATGGCATCTAACAACCATGTCAGCAAAAAAATTAATACTATTAACTTCGTTAACAGTATAGATCTGATTAAATACAAGGGAACTACCGTTGCAAATTTGTACGATTCTAACTGATATATAGATCTCAAGTAAGAGCACCCCATTTTCCATCCCAATTATATTTTTGCTTTCTTTCATTTTCTCTTCTTTTTAATGTTTGAGATAAAGTAAAAAAAAATATTATAAATTAAAAGTGAACAGCAAAAAGCAAAATAAACCCTAAGAAATAAACGCTACAAATTAAAAATAAAAAAATTTGAATTATAAAAGATGTTCTGAAAATTAAAAGGGTGTGTTGCATCCAATTTGAAAGGATATTCTTGGCCGTGAAAGCCTCTAAACTGCTTTTTTGAGTATCCTTAATTCTACTTCCTCCAATTATCAGTCTTTAAGCTATAATTTAATTCTAAACCAGCAAGACAGAGAGAGATACTTCTAAACTGCTGATATAGGCCCAAAATAATTTAAATCTTAGCCCATTCTCTAACTATTTGGGAGCTCATCATATGATCCAAAATATAATCCACTAGTAGAATAATCTTGAAAATTACATTTTTATTATTTTTTTCTAAAAAACATCATATCATCAAATTTTTTTTATTCTTTAATTTATACAATAAATAATAAAAAAATCTTAATAAAATTACATTGTGTCATTTCCTCTAAGAACATTACAATTTTCACTAGTTCTATTTCTTTTTAAATTTATTTGAAACAAAATAGACATAATTTTTTTTATTTTATTATTTAAGTTGACCTAATTTTTTACACCAGATTCCATTTTTGCAAGTTTTTGTTCTACTTCACTCTTTCTATTTTTGTTAAATGCATTTATACATATAATATGACGTGAATTTGTACAAATTTACTTACCATTTCAAAAAGTATTTTATATAGTTATATTGATAATATTGATTGACCAAAATTGAATACATTTTTTGATGATAATTTAAAAATATAAGTTGTGGGGCCATGCAAGAGAGGATGTTTCCGATTTTTCTTCGTAATGGGGCCATGTGTCTCCGATTTTTCTTCGTAGTGGGGCCATGCAAGAGAGGATGTTTCCGATTTTTCTTCGTAGTGGGGCCATGTGTCTCCGATTTTTCTTCGTCGTGGGGCCATGCAAGAGAGGATGTTTCCGATTTTTCTTC
>AYJT01102357.1:0-10143 GCA_001278415.1 Ocimum tenuiflorum
TTGAGATGAGCATGTGGTAGGTACAACAGGAACACACGTTGTCACGCGGTGAGAATAGTTAAATTAATTAATGGAATTTTTTGGATGATTTAAGTATAAAAATGTTAAAAGCCTAACCCCTTAATCATGACTATTTAAGTAGGTATAATGCGATTTAAATGTGCTCACATATTCTATACATAGGCCTAGTGACATATACATCAATTATAGTTTAGATAACTTTATATTATTATATATCGTATATTAAATATACATCTTTTTTGCGAAGATCATTTCACTTCGTGAATGAAGTGGATCAACCTAAATTTAATTCATTTAATTAACAGTACAAACATACTTTTATTTAATCAAGACTGAAATAACTCTACTCATTTAGAAAGTACAAAATACACAGCCTTGAAATCCAATAATCAAATTTGAATATTTATTCCGAAGAAATTATTATAGGCAGTGTGACAATGGTGAAATTATAAATAAAGTAGTTGACAACTCAAAATAATGATAATATAAATAAGTAAAGTAGTTGAAATATGTGTAAATAGGCCTTAGTTGTCGGGAAAGGGTACGTACATGTAGTCCAAGGTGTCTGCCCTTGGACAACATATTTGCTTTACACTGTGACTAATGTCAACGCCTTTAATTTATTTTTATCAATTTTGCAACCCGTTCGAGATGGTATTTCAATATTAATTCAATTAATTAACACATTAATGGACTATATATCCAAATATTAACCAACTTCAATTTTGGAATGTGAGGAATCAAAATTAGCGATCAATCACATTATCTTCTGAGTGCAAATGAGTCGAACTATCTTGCAATGTATGTTGAGTCGAACAAATCAAGTAATTATAGGACTAGAGTTTGAGGCTGCTTGACTCGGTAGACTCATGAGTTTTACTAAACTTGAGCTTGAGTTGAGCTCGATCTAGAGTTAAGCTCTCAAGCTTTATCGATTTTAATATAGTTTTATCGCTAAATTTATTAATTAATAATGACAGATTTTTATATATATCGTATAAATAATTTTAATTTTTTTTACTAAAAGTAAAATAGAAAAATAGGATGTATCGTTGATCTCGATTCTCGAGCTTGAATATTTGAGATCAGTTGAGTTGAGCTTGAGCTTCGATCGAGTTCGAGATCGAGCTTGATTATGCTTGATTTGACTATAATCCTATTCGTTGAATGGTATCATGTAATATTTATAAAATAAAAATGTGATTATATAGAACGTACGCGCAATTACATCTATGGTTCTGTATTTCTATATTCTATCTTTCTCTCTATACATATATATTATTATAAACTACTTAATATTGTTTTAAACTCAATAATAAAGAAATATATATTTCATTCGCAAAAATGAAATTGTCAAATTTATCTAATTCTTATAATGTTACATTCAAAACTCATTTTCCACATATTGAAACTATATATCGTTTTGATCTCCTAAAAATATTATTGTTATTAATACTAAGTTAATAACAGATTACGAGAATTAACTTGTTATAATAATACATTCCACGTCGTCACATTGGGAAATCAAAATACCCAACTATTTTTTTTAACGAAAAACCGTATTATGATTGCTTCGTTTACCAAATTAATTAGCAGCACGACAAGAATTTGAGTAATTAGTTTAATAGTTTTTTTTTTTAATTCATCTATTGAACCATTCGTTGACATATACGATGCATGCATGCATGCATCCATCACAATGTAAAGCTACACAACCTAACATTAAATAATAAATAATTATTTCCAATAAAACAAAGTATGGCCAAAATGTAACATTGTTTGGAGCAGGATGGCCATCTTGATTGTTTGGTTTGGGATATCTGCACCATCAATATTCGTTGGGACATTATGCCGCGAAATGAAATTAATAACCAAAGGTATAAGAATAACACTCAATTTGATCACTTAGTTCATAAATAATTATTAAAATTTAAGGGCAATGCTAAAATTCAAATATCTATGCGTCTCCAAACACGTACATTATTGGAATTTGTTTTAATAAAACTCATACAACGATAAAATTATACGTGTTTTTATTAAAAAAAATTATATGTCACTTACATAAGGACTATCGTTCTCCTTGCATGGAGCGTGGATTATATGAATCCATGCATATAATCTACATCCCGTACAAAGAGTGCAATTATCCATAGCATTGAATTTCTCCACGAACATAGCAAATATATACACACAGTGTGCATAGGCGGATCTACATATATTATGGGGTATTTTTATTTAAACCCTCCTTAAAGAAGAAAGAATATAAAAAATATTATCCTAAAAGAAAAAAGAAAAAAAATTGAAAACGAGTTGTAGAGATTTGGAAAAGAATAAAGAAGGTGAGATCACATGATTTAATTTATTAAACTTGAATTGATTTATCACATGTTTAATGTTAATATCAATCAAATTTATTAGTTCAATCATCATATACAGTTATGTACATGTAAAGTTTTTCATTACATTTATCTTGCACATTAATTTTTTATATAAGACTTGTTCAGTTTTGTATTTTATGGATTTTAGAGTCAATCATGTGTTTAGAAAATTATTGTTTCATTAACACACCAATAAAATCAAATGAATAAGGTTAAAAATCTTTCATTATTTTCTTTTAACCAACCAAGAAAGCAAAAACACGATCATGTTAATATACAATGCAGCCCCTCAATAAAAATTTCTGGATCCGTCCCTGCCCCCAATAAAAATTCATGGATCCGCTCCTGAGTACATGTATGAACTCTTTCCCGGTAGTAACGTGTTAACTTCATATTATCTACATGTATTATGTATATATGATTTATATATTATACTATAGACGATATATATTATACAGTTCCGCATTTAACATGAAAAAGAAAAAGTTAATACATAAATAGTGACCAGCTTAGGTTTGCAGAAATGGACTTGACAATTGTCCGGCCCAAATGATATCGGGCCATGATGAAGTGAAAAAGCCTACTCCGTCTTCTCCTCCTCGTTGTCGGCCCGGTTCGCTACTCATTAAAATGGTAGTCTTTTAGATCTTAACTAGGAGTGGTGTAACTGACTCGAGCCAGCTCGCGAGCTTTTCGGAATCGACTCGAAAAAAATTTAAATAAACTCGAAGATAACCGGTCGAGCTTGAGCTTCAAGATGGCCGACTCGATGGCTCGCGAGCTCAATCGAGCTTAGGAGTATTTTACAATTTTACCCCTTGTATTATTAGTTTGTTACAGACGTGGTTTAACTCGTATATCAGTTTGTTACATGATTTAACACGCTTGGAAAACGCATTCTTAGGCTCTTTTGTTAATGGAGAAGCAGCTTAACTGATATTCTATCTAAAAGTTGTTTGACGTGTCTACCACTTCGGGGTGCAGGGGTAAATACCTTTCCCATGACCTTAAAAGTCACGGGTTCGAGTCTGTGTAAGTACATCTGTGTGAGTTTATTTAAAATTGTAATTAAGTAAAAAAAAGGGTTGTTTGACGTTGTGCTGATAGGAATGATAGTTCTTCTCTCCTATCATTGCTGATAGTTGTGGAAGTTTTGCTGCGTCATTATTACTGAATTTGTTTATTTATTTATCTGCTGCCATATTCAGTAGCTTGAAATGTATTTGATTCTTACGATAATATTCTTACTTGTACCTGCAAGCATACAGTTATGCCAATGGCTCGTGAGATCGTTAAAAAGTATCACCTTTTCTCTGGTATTTTGTTTCGGGACATGTCTTGGATGTATTGTTTGCAGCCGTTATGCTGCTCGCTTTTCTTTTGGGGTTTTGGCGTTGCCCTTTTTGTTAGGTTTTCGCGGGGTTGTCAGCTGTATTGGTTTTGATTAGCTGCATGTATTCTTACAGGTACCTTTTGAGTACCGTTTTGATTAGGAGGAGTTTTTGTTGGATTCATTCGTGGGTGACGCTGGTCACATTGCCTAAATGTGAATTCTTCTTTCTAAGTTCCTCTTTTGAGGTTCCCCCTGTTATATCCCTTGAATATGCCCAAGTTTGTCTGTACTGCCCTCAATGATAAACATTTTTATTTACTTTATACATCTTTATTTCGTGAAAATCCACCACAGTGTCAACATTCTAAAAGATGGCAAGACCCTAAAAAACATCTTGCCTGATTCTGAGTACCCAGGTTGGTTGCTCGATAAATGCCAACCGCTCAGTGAGCCGAGGAGGAAAGACTTGGAAACTCTTCCATACGAGGATCTGAAGCGATTCGTCAAGCTAGATAACCGAGCACGGATCAAGGAGAATAATATGACAAAGGCCAAAAATTAACACGTTTTGTATTTGTATATATACGTAGCTTGTTGTGGTTTGGTTCTGATGACTTCTGTTGATGACTTGTAGGTGAGGTTCATATTTTGTATTGCTTTCATGAAATTTGGAATTTCTATTCATATGATATTTGAGGAACAAGATTTAAAAGAGGATATTTATGCCTGTTAGTGATGATTTTAGCAAAATTACAAATTTAAACTCATCTTTCAATCTGACTTTAATATAGGAGCATATTTAATATTGGAGTTTCGAATTAGGTGGATCATAAAAACACGTGCAAAAAAGTATATGACTTTATATGTTTTTGGTGGTTCAGCCATTAATAAGTTGATGGAGAAGTAGGGCTGAGTTGTACGTGTGTGGTATGTCTAATTTTGCTAAGGTTTTTATAAATTGACGAGGCCTTGAATGTTAATTAAACTTTTTTTATTTTTACTTTTGTTCAAAGTATCAACATTAAATTATCTTACAAAAGATAAGAAAACCGTATTGTTTCTTTTTTTAGATGTTAATTTATGGAATATATATGAACGGCAAAAATGAATTATTCGTCCAATTCCAAGTTATGCTACTTTCAAGTCTCCACATTATTTTATACAAAAACTTATATCAGATTATTTGACGATCTTTTTCCATCATATTGTACATATTTCATATTTCACATTTGGATAAGAAATATATGTATATTATGGTACATATCTATTACAAATCGTAACATAACAACATTAATCACATATAAACTCCATAGACTAACTTATTAAAATATATAAATTATAAATTCTTCTTATCCCTAAAACTTTATATTTAAAAAAAAAAAAAACCACATTTGTTATTCGAATTCGATATTCTAACACCAAAACTAAGCAACCGAACAATGATTAGAGGTTGTCGAGATCTGCAACGGATTAATTAATCTAATCTTTATTGAGAAAGAAGTGATTTCTTTTTATGTGCCCAATGCTACAACGGATAAGACAGGAGGATTAGGGTTGTTAATCAATTGTGTTAGTGTTAATGACGTTGTATCATGGATTGCGATGACTAGCACGTGTAACACGTGTGACTCATCCCTCGATATAATTGAATAAACCCTACAACCAATCATCAAATAGGCGAATTTTTTTTTCCATAAATATCAACTTTGGAGTTTAATTAATGATTGGAAGGCCATTTGCTGCCCCCAAGACTTACCCACCACTTGCCTTCTATTATCCTTTCAAACTTAGGTTAAAATATACTCTAATTTGATGGTTGATAAATTTATACATTAATTTTAAAATATTAATTGGTGATTATTACTTTGTCATGGTCATCTATGATACTTAGTATTAATTAGTGCCGCCTAAAGTACATAGAACTGATTAATTATTTTCCACTTATCATACAATTTTCACATTGACTATATCTGCCTAGACCGATTTTTACAATACTGTTGAATATTAAACACAAAAAAATACCGATCGTAGATTATTAATTCGTTAATCACAATTTAATTTGACTTCTTTGTTACAACACTATGTTTAGATGCATGGACATGCATCTAAACATAGTGTTGTAAGAATTTCAAAAGTCTGTTCACTTAAACTTTCTCTAATGATACTTATTACATATGAATTTGAAATTTCAGCAATTTAATGTAATACGTTAATTTTCAAGGCCACAAATAATAAATATGTAAATTACTATAATAGAATAAAGTTGTATTAAATATAATGACGTAACACGATTGTGTAATCGAGAAATCCTAAATATTATATATATATGAGAAACCGATTGAGAAACCATAATACAATATCACGTAATAAGTTATATATATTTTCTTTAGTCCACAGAACGTGCAAGAATTTCAGTTTATAGTCCATATAATTATTATGCAACATGTGAATACATGTTTTCATACTATCTGAAAAATCATATGCAACTATCAAGTTGCAATATAGCTCATAATAGAAATTTCAGAAGGTGCAACGAATTAATATAATTTCATTCTAATTCACATTGGATCCAACTTTCATCATTAAAAAAGTCAATGTTGACTTTTGAGTTCAGTTGCCATTAAGTTATCATCATTGATTTGGGTTGGAAAAATATATTTGTTCCAAGCTGTAAATTAGTTTACAAAAAATGATTGGCTTTGCATGATTAATATATTTGTTTAAAACATGTACACCGATATTTGATAACGATGCCCACGTTATAATATACATGGAGTTCACATTATTGCAAAGTATATATATGGTCTCAAATAATTAAAATACTAAACTCTACTTTCAGAGTTTTGATTAATGTGACGTAATTTTTTTTCGAGGGGAGTTGTAAATGTAATTCTAATTTTGGTGCTTAGTTGTTAATTTTATTTAATATATTACGTGGTAATTTTTATTATACAATATTACGTAATTTGATTCTATAATGTGTATAATGTCAGTCACTTAATAACGAAAAGTCTTATACAAATCAATCTATTATTTTGTAATTGTGCATGTAAGAAAATCACGTGATAAGGTATCTCCACCCTGACCCTGCTATTCAAACATATTTATATCTTGTTTTAGTTTGGTTTACAATAATTATATAGGATTTATTATATTCAATCATGATATGTATAACTTCTAGTGGAATATACTAATATATAAAATATAATTTCAACAGCAGCAATTGACAAAATTGAAAACATTATTTTGCATCATAATTACGTATAAACTATGCGTACTGAATTGAAGAACTAAACTAAATTTAAAACCCGAAACCTAAACTTTATTAAAAAAGTATAAACAGCAAATGATCCACATCAATGCAAATGATCCACATCAATATCCAACTATCCCAACTCTTTAAATTTATTGCTCGACAAATTCCTTTATATTTTTTTCCATGTTATTTCGTGGGATTATATTGTTTGTTTTTGAGAGGAAATAGTTGTTTGTTTTTAGTTCTTTCAAGACGTTCATATACTTTAAATCAAATGATTTTTCATCTGAATCTCATAGGGTCTCCATCAAAATCAATTTTTAATTCTGACGAACAGTTTGGTTCTCAGAGAAATATTTTCCTATATTATCAAGTTAATTTCACAAAGTATATAATTTATGTGAATTGTTTCTGAAATAATATCAATAATGTCGGATTAGATAATCAGTACAACAGCAGTTAGAAACCGACGACCATGGTGTTAATTACAAAGAAATTTATGACATCAACCTCGCCAATCAAACATTTTTCTTTTTATAATTTCCTAACCACTACACTATGCCTAATAATTAAAATTACATAAAAAAAATTACAAAAAGAAATCTTGTCTTACAACATTTTCGAACCTTTCGAACTTTACCAAAGGAAAGGTTAAAAATTCTAAAATATTCAAGTGGTGGTTGCCAAGCCCGGCCGCCTTTGCTCCGCCTCTCTCGGCATCAACCCACGGCGGAAGACGGCGGAACACTCCGGTAGCTAGCCGAGATCCGCGAAAAACGACTCGTCTTCCTCCGTGAAGATCATCGCCGGCTCAGTGCCGGTGCTAATCCCGTCTTCGATCAACATCGGACTCTCAAACATAGCAAACGACGTCGAATCAAAATCAGCAAACCATCCGAATTCAGCATTATGAATCATCGGCGGCGCTTCGCAGATATTAGTATTAAATTTAATTTCCGGCACCGACACTTCGTCGCGCGATTGATTGGATAGACTAATCCTAGGCTTCTCCTCCTCCTCTTCCTCTTCCTCCTCTTCTTCTTCGTCATCTTCTTCCTCTTCCTCCTCTGAAATTGGAGTTTTGACGTTTCTAGCGGCGGTTTTGTGGTGGCTGATCTTCGCCGCCGGCCAATTGTGGTTGTGCTCACAATAATACGTCACCACTAACATTTTGGGGTCCACTCTACTCCTCTCCACTTGTTTTCTTGCTGGACACCCTTTCGAGCTACTACACCTGTAATATCCTCTGCAATTTCCCAACAAATTTGATTAATCAATTAATTAACACTAATAAATAAGATTTATAAAATTGATTAACTACTCACTCACCTAGGATAGGGGGAGCCTTTGATTGGTTTCTGGCCGTACTTTCTCCACGCCCAGGAATCGGACGGCGGAGGAGTGCTCATCTGATCACTCTTATTCACCCTCGATCCTTCAACGTCTCTGATTGGCACTTGCACCACTCTTTTCTGTATGGCTCTCCTACTATATCCATGCACTCACAAATTAATCAATTAATTCCACACAAAATATACACAGAGAGTATTTATTAATGTTTACCTTCTTTTGGAAGAAGCGGATGTGGAGGCGATCTTCGCGTCAGCAGAGACGGCGGCGGAGCGCGGCGAATCTCCGCCGCTGTTCTCCGGCGAGTTATCGGAATCCTCTTCGAGCTCGCTGATGAATCGGAGGCGGCTGAACCCGTTGTCCATGGCGATGTAGAGAGAGAAACAGATATGTAGAGAGGGAAAGTGGGGGATTGATGTGAAGAAGAAAATGAGGAAGAGGGGGTGGTGGGTTTTAATATGGGGTCCGAATGCTGACAGGTTGATAATTGTGTTGTTTAAAGAGGACGTGCAAGCAAATGTGGAAGTAATCCAAAGTTGATTTATATTATATCTTAATCGCAATGTGAAAGGGACCATTAATGTTGATTAGTGGGTCGTAATTACTCTAATCATGTGATTAATCAGTGACACTTTTTTTCATACCCAGCCCTTGATTCAGGGCAATTTTTCTTAATTACTTTTACCAGATTTGAATCGATCAAATCCCCCACTTCTTGCTTGAATCTAATGGTTATTTTTATCCAGATTTTATATTTAGTGTGACATCAACATTATGTACATGCTGCGTATATTGGGTGTGCATAAATCATGATAAAAATAAGACATTTTTTGAATTAAGAGAAGTTCTCCCGTTAGACCGCCTAAATCATTTAGGCAGGTTGCAGTTTAAAATTCGAGGTGGGTACGGGTCTGGATTTAGGATCCAATGCAGGTATTAGTTTGGGTTGATGAAAATGGACTATTTAAATTCGTTGAAATCGTTTATACGGTCTAACACAAGTTTTTGCCTTAAATTAATGCATTTGAGATATATTAATGTGTTATTTATGGGTAAGGCATATTATTATCCTGCCATCAGTACTTTCTCAAAGATCCTGACATTTTGAGTGTAGAATCTATTGAATAAATCTTTGATTTTGGAAAAATATCTATAAAGTTATTTTCTTATTATTATTGATCAATATGTAATAGTTTTTTAAGGGGTGTAAATGTAATAGTTTATTCTTGAGAAATGAATATTGTACTCAATTTACTAATTAAGGGATAAAATCTAAATAGACTCTTTCACTATTTAAAACAAAATAAATTGATACTTTCATAATTATTTGGCTGAATTAGACCATTTTATTTATCTGAAAAATTGACTGTCAATTGACTATTTTGTACAAAAACATATATACAAACGAACACACCCAAACTCACAAATCGTGAAACCTGCTCAATTTTTTTATGAAGACAACATTTCAATAGATAAGAAAATACCGTTGTGACTCTGGAATAGAATTCTTTAATAAAATATGAAATAAATTATGTTTAGAGATATGATAAATATGAATATATGATCACTGTATGGGGGACCACTTTTGAATGAGGTCACATGATCATGGACGAAATAACGGGGAAAGGGCAAATGGGGTACTGAACAATCCATAATTTTTTAAAACAAATAGCTTATAAAAACTGATTTATATATATATATATATAGATTTGATATGCCACTCAATTACAATAGGCACCTCTCGTGAGCACCAAGCCACATAATAACTTTTTCCCATTTTTTCTTTTCTTTTCCTAATCTTCCCT
>AYJT01102375.1:0-11243 GCA_001278415.1 Ocimum tenuiflorum
AAGCAAATGAAATTACAAGCAACACAAGGAAGTCAATTAAGAAATAATGAGGGGAGTGTTTGATTCCTCATCATTTCTACCTTGTCAACCACAAGAGGCCAACTGGATGAGCCTTTAGCAGTCCTAGCATCAACTTCTTCTTGCACCATGGTGTATAAATGGTTATACTTTGTTGGATCAGATGAATATTTGTTCTCTAACCTCTACAGCACAGGAGTTGAAGAAACCAGTTTATAAGAGAAAATATACATGTAGGAGTGGCATGTCGAGAATCAACTTAAAGGTGGCAGTCACGTATGTGAATTATAGAGGAAAAATGTCTCACAGTTATATTGCCTCCAATGTCAGATTTGACGATCACCATAGCAGCTCCAAACTTTTCTGCAATCATTCTTGGTTAGTTACATCTTGCTAATCAATTCCTTCCCATCGCAATAGCATGGAAAACTAAATCATTCGAGATAGCAGAAATATAGAACTTCAATATATTTTAGAACTAAGGGATACGACTGAGAAACTACAAAACTCTGCCTAGATATATGCCAACATTTCATCAACAAACAGAACAATTTTACAAAAGTTTCATGGTCAATTGCCTGCTTAATATTTACCTAGAAGTTATTGCATGTAAGGCCAGATTCAGTGTTGGATGAAGTTCCCTTTTAACTCATTAATCGTAGACTGATATTCTTTCAGAGCCAAGATGGATGCTAGAGGGAAAAGAAGCCAAATAAACGAGATTGTATGCATTTAAACATTGTTTTTACAATGTACACGCATCCACAACCGAAAGTTGTGCACCAAATAACCCCTAGTCTCATGCACACCCCCACAAGGCACAAATCATAAAGGGATAGGCAAACTGATGGGTTCAAAACATCTTACAACATATTTATAACAATAGTGCTAATGGCTCAAAACTAAAACTCAAAGATCATTGCAATAAATCAAAGTATGTAAGTTATGTGAAAATAAACAAGCAATTATCTTGGACTGAAATACAACAGTGCAAAACACAAAATCCATACTCATATGCTAACACTAAGAATTACTATTACAGGTAAAATAAGCTTGCATACATCCAAGAACTGCTTAGTTAGCATTATTCCATCTTCAGACTTGACATGCTTCATTCCTTCCAATGCAGGGGCAAACACCGTTCCTTCCATCTCGTCCTTTATTGCACAGAGTGAATAATATTACCTTACAAGAACACATACAGACGCAGTGCTCTCTTCAATCCTGGATCTCCAAGACTAGACAAAAGAAGCTGATCTGGCTAATATTCCATCAGTACTCAAAGTAAATTACTTATGGATCATCGAAAATAAATTGGATACTGTTATTAACCAGCTCTCAGATCTCCGAACTCCAAATAACTGACCAAGAAATTACTATATAAAAACCAAAGCACATAAACACAAATAAGTCAAATTCCAGTGCCGTAATTGAAGTGTCATTGACTCGAAATTTACCGAGATTTCCAATGAAATTATGATATGATAAACAGAACCGAACGTCATTAACCATAAGTTAATGAAGAACACGCGCATACACACAAACAAATCCGATTCCAGTTCGTAATTAAGTGTCAGTTATTGATAACTTCCGAGTTCCAACGAACTCGCAATATGATAAAACAGTAACAAACGCCATTAGCCAAACTACAGAAGAGGTCGCGATCGTTCAAAAAAATCAGTTAACATCCACAGCAAATTAAAACATGAAAGGAACAAGCAAAGTAAACCGCATAAACAAATTGCAGAAAATGAATATATCGGTGAAGAAATGCAGACACTATAGATTGGGGGCGTACCTTAGAGATTTTAATCTGTATAGTTTTCAGTTTGCTACTAGCTTTCGAGTGATGCTGCTTCCCCATTTATATACCACCATTTTCTGTTCGATTGTACCAAAAATATCCGGGAAAAAGAAAAGAAAAAGAAAAAGAAAGAAACAAAAAGAGAAGTTTTAGTAGGCCAGCAGTCATTCAGCGTAAAGCCTTTTTCCGAATATAAATTAGGATAATTGATAATTTGCTCTCTAATTACATTTTGTTCTATTCACTAAGTATTTCAGCTGATACCTGGAAAATAACATACTACATGGATTGAAACGGCGATGGTACGATAGAAACCAACAGTTTAGCTGGACCTGAAATCCATACTAGTGGGCCGGACTGAAAAGACTCGAGCCCAGTTCCGATGTATGAAACCCTAGCCCTATTTCTCCATTCTTATCACCCCAAATCCCGCCGCTCCTCCTCACCCAGACGGATAGACGCCCAACATGGTCAGCGCTATTTCTCCCTCTCTGAAATGTGCGCTTAGTTTCATGAGTTGCTGATTTGATTATCGTTCTGTGCAGCCGTTCAAGAGGTACGTGGAGATTGGAAGGGTAGCTCTCGTCAATTATGGAAAGGACTACGGCAACCTCGTCGTCATTGTTGATGTCATCGACCAGAATCGGGTATGTCTTCCTATTCTTTTTTTGTTATTTTTAAAATCACAAGGCAGTTTTCGCGCATTCGTATTTGGAATTACCATGTCCCTCTTCGTTGCTTGTTTTCGTTTTCGTCTGATAGTTTAATATTGCATTTCCATTTAGGATTTCCTTCGCCTAAGAAATTAAAATGGATAGCTTTTGAATAAGTACTAGATATTGTTGTTTTTGAAAATGATGCATTCACGGGCTTAGTGATCTCTACACTAATAGAATTTTTTTTAAGAAGAAGAAAATATCTTTCCGATTGAGTTGTTTAGATTGCTTGATAGTTGGAGCTTCAGCATTGATACTGGAATTTATTTCAAAATAGTCATAGATCATATAAGTTTTGATAATATTCTGAATATCTCATTTAAGATATATGATTCATTATATCATGCAATTGTTAAATAGATCTTCGCCGATTAGGATTGGATCCCTACCTTATTGAAGGTTTGGCATAACACTTGTTCACATGTTTTATATAGATTGAATGTATTTTTAGTCAGTTATTGCGTCAGCTATTGCTGTCTTGCATTCTCAGTTCATCTTGACGGATATGTTCTAATGTACAATTTTCACGATACTTGTTTCTATGTATACCGATTTGTTGCATCAGTGCCATGTTTTCTAAAGTTTGTGATGGCATGTTTTCTGAAATCACAGGCTCTTGTGGATTCTCCTGATATGGTACGCAGCCAGATGAACTTCAAAAGACTTTCTCTTACCGACATCAAGATTGATATCAAAAGAGTTCCAAAGAAGAAAACTCTTATTGCTTCAATGGAGGCTGCTGGTGTGTATCTAAAAAAAAATCTATCCCACCTTTTCATCCATTGATAGTGAGATTGAAAATGTTGTGGATGTCTCTGGCAGATGTCAAAGGTCAATGGGAAAACAGCTCATGGGGAAGGAAGCTCATTGTTCAGAAGAGGAGGGCATCCCTCAACGATTTTGACCGCTTCAAGCTGATGTTGGCAAAAATCAAGGTTCTAATATAGCATATAATTATCATTTCTTTGTTCATGTTAGTATTGTATAGTATACATCGAGTTTAAACTGAAAGTGAAGACAAATAGGACCAAGGGAAAGATAAGAGAATGTCTAAGCTTTTCCGGTCTCTGCTGTTAGAATTTGTTTGGGGTCGTAGTCTCAATACCGTTGCTTGCTCTATAATATTTGAAAGCTTTTCTTGTCTCGCTGCAACTAAGTTACTCAGGAGACTCACGTGCTTGATATTTTTGGTTTTTGCAGAAGGCTGGTGTTGTGAGGCAGGAGCTTGCAAAACTAAAGAAAGAGACGGCCTAGAACTAGTAGAAAGCATAATGTTTGTTATTTACGTTTTCAGCTTTGGATTTTTTATGTTTCGAAAACACTGCAACAGGAAGAATGCTCCAATTTTGCCTAATTTACGTTTGAACTTAAAGTGCTCTCTTTTCTAACAGATGAACTAATCTGCCATCTTTTGAACTCCCAATTTGGTTGTTTTACGTCTTTATTTCAAAAATTAATTCCTTCTAGATATATATTGAAAATCAATTATCACCTATTAAGATAATCCACATTTTATTTGCTTTGGCAACAGAATCGACGCACGTAAGGCAAATTATATATAGCAATAGAGTAATCTGCGCGCATGCACCTGCACAATAATGTCGGCATTTTGACAGCTCTAATAATTGCGTGGACGAGAACACATGCACAAACATGATCCAAATTGCAAACAAATAGTAAGAAGTGACTCCAAACGAATATTAGAACGCCAGATAAAACTTAGGCATAATCATATAAGCATTTAAATGATTGAATGTAGAGAATACATCATAAGGGCTGGTATGATATGTACGTATATAATATTAAAAGCATAGTGCGCAGACATTTATATATAGCTACAACTTAGTCCTGTAAAGATAGAAAAATGCCGCACATTGAACTACTCATCAATTTCCTTGGATGAGTGAGTATACACATTTTTGACACCATCAAAAAGCTCTTCTTCAACAAAACATAGTTAAAAGGGATGAGCATCAACAACAGTCTACAGAACATTGCACATTTACAAGGGTAAGACAATGCTAGGGTAAAATAGATGCCATTTTTCTCAATTCCACATTACCTTTCATTTCACACACTTTACTTCCTGATGGACAGGAACTCGAAGCTCCTCAATGGGTCATCCCGACTGCCTTTACCAGCGCGGAAGAACGCTGATGGTTTATGCTCAACACCATGTTGGATTCTTTGAGTGGTGGATAAACGACCACTGCTGGAACCCATTCTACCACTGCGGCCATCAATGGGTTCCCCTGATGAGCTTGGTCGGCTGCTTGACATCGCTGCTCTCTTTGATGTGCTGCCATTCCACTGAGTCTGACCTTTTTCTGAATCTGGTTGCTGTATTTCAATAATCATAAAAACCCCTTCTCTTAATAAAAGCAATACTGAAATGGTATGTCCAACTATTTGGTTACCCTTAAAAATCATATTTTGACATCAATATGCTAAAATAGATGACAGTTTGTTCAAGCACACATGTAAATGCCCAGCTGCAGTGCATGTATATCATAATTTTCTGACTCATGCCTTTATAATTTTAATTTCCAATTTTGGGCCATTTCTATTTTCTCATTTTGGATTTTGGGGCCACCTACAGTTTGTGAGGATGGTGTGAAATGAGATGAAACAACTTTCAGGCACAAAATGCAGCAAAACTATGCAAACATGAGTTAAAACTACATTGGATTTGTCATGGAATGGAAGAAAAAGTACCACATCTTTGGAGGAAGATACATCTTCAGATGTTCTATGTCTAGACTGTTCACCATGTCGACCAGTACTTGTGGCGTTTCTTCTAGAGAAGGCTTCGACTGCACCTGAGAATCTGTCCCGTAGATCTTGCCCCACTGGACAGTGAAGACAAGGCATTTGGGGTAAGAAGGCGATTATGGAATATTTAGGTTAATCGTCTCTTGAATTCTAAAAATGACATTTCTGGGAAAACATAACTAAAATGATGCTTATTATGGAATGCAGGGAGTATACCTGATATTCTACCTGGTCTGTCACCAGAGGGTCCAGCACCATTATTACCAGTGGGATTCTGTAAGGAAGTCAATAAGCTATTAGGTTCACGCTATAAAGTAGACATAAATTGGTCAACAGCCAAAAACTTACCCTTGGTCTGGAACTAGAACCAATTTGCGGATACTTCAACATAGTCCAATCAAAAACGTAATCGAATTGGTAACCTGAACACATAATTACAGGATTACAGGATACTTGAGGAGAAAGAAAACTGATACCACAAAAAACTTATCGGCATGAAACTAATGGATGCATCATGCATGCAATTAGAATATTCATTACCTTCACGAATAAATAAGTCCCGGAAAAGTCTCTTCAAATAGGAGTAATCCGGCTTGTCCTCGAATCTTAACGAGCGACAATAGTGAAAATAAGATATAAATTCTGAAGGATATGATTTGCATAGCACCTGTGGTAGTTATAAGTCAAGCCAAACATTCTGCACTAAGTGCTTGCGACAATAAATTAAACCATCTAAACTGGCGACAATTTAACCAAAAACGTTAAACCTATACTAAATAAAAACTTGGTCTTTAAAGATATAGAGCATACAAACAGAATGTACACGAAGCACATGAATATAACAAACATTTGAAACAAGGACAACCCACACAGAATGTACACAAAGCACATGAATATAAACCTCTATAGGAGTTAACATTTTCTTCTCACTGATCTTGTCATATTTCTGCTTTTTGGTGCCAGCTTTTAATCCCTGCCAGGGGAGGCTGAAACAGAAAAGATAAAGAAAAGTGGGTAAAAATTTAAAAATATGGTGGGATAATCATTTAAAACAAGACAGGAAAATGAAAAACAAAAACAATAGACATTTAATTTATTGAGCGAATCGCGGAAGCTATTACAATAAGCATGGGAGCATATATGACCAACCTTCCTCTCAGGAAGTACATTAGAACATAACCCAGAGATTCCAAGTCATCCCTTCGACTTTGTTCTGCAAGCACAAAGAAATTGTGAAATGCCTTGAGGAATTTTTACCAAATCATAAACAAGGAACAACCATCGTAATGCAATAGATTACTCACCAACCCCAAGATGTGTATTGACACTGGCATAGCGAGCAGTGCCAGTGAGATTCTTGTTTTCCCTGGAATAGAATGTTAAAGGGAGAAAATATGTAAATAAATATCATGTCAGATGAGCATATGACCAAAAAAAAACAAGTACTTGTGCATAACTTGACCAGCCTTTATTCCCCTACATGCTTTCTATTTTGCATTATAAAAATTCTAGGCCTCAGGAAAACAATATATAATGCAGTTCCAGTAAACAAGTGGTGCAACTTTACCATTAAAAGTATACAGAAAATATATTGCACAAATAGAACCAATTAAAAGATGTTAAGATACCTATAAGGTATATGCTTATGAGTCTGGAGATCCCTATACTTTTTGGCAAGACCAAAGTCAATGACATAAACCTGTAATAAACACAAAAATTGTTAACCATGAAAATAACATTTATATAAAAGCTGTGTAGTGTAATAAATATCACTTCAATAAGTTATTTGCACCAAATTGATGGTATGGGAACAGAAAATTGAGAGATAGGAAATCTTAGTGATCCTCTTAGTTATATGGACACAAGATATGGGGTGATAGCATGTAATATTCATATCTTCCAAATAATTGTAAAACAACAAAACCAAGGAAACACTTTTGCACTAAACTAAATGAAATTATGAAGCTCAAATAACATAAACACATGCCTGATTTGCTTTGCGCCCCAAGCCCATCAAAAAATTATCAGGCTTTATATCGCGATGAAGAAATCCTCTGGAGTGCATGTACTCGACTCTATTAATCTACACAAAAATCACAAACTTAGATTTTAAAATAAAGTGCACAACAGAAAATCAGGGCCTAAGAATAAGCTTAACAAGCCCAACAACTTACAAGTTGATCCGCGAGCATTAACACTGTTTTCAAGGAAAACTTCCGGTTACAATAGTTGAAAAGATCTTCCAAACTTGGACCCAGAAGGTCTATCACCATAATATTATATTCGCCCTCAACTCCAAACCATTTCAAGTTGGGAATGCCAGCTATATATATGAGAAACCAAAACGTTCAAATTCATACACAAATTAACTTCACCAGACAAAAGGAGAGGAATGTTGAATTTCACACTTGCATGCACTATTCTTACAATTATGTGCTATTAACATAATGATTTAGGATTCGCTGATAATCAAGGACAAATATCAGGAAAAAAAAACTATTGTATTACGTGCAAGCAACTTTTTAGCAATATCCAACAACAGAAAGCACATCCTAGCACTCCCGACCTAAAAGAGCCCGAGAATAGTCAAAAGAAAATATCTCTTCTTGAAGAGGCGCAATAATATATGGCACATCATTGCCTTGTTGGACCATACTTATAAAAAGCCAAATTAAAATTAACTAGTATTACCTTTATTAACCAAATCAAGTTCATGGTCAGTCAGTACAGAGGTTAACTGACATATTTGATTGCCATATCAATTATACATGCATCAGTTCAACAACCTGTGATTTACCTTGAATGTGTCGGGGAGATAAGGGAAAAAAAAAGAAGAAGAAGAGAACTTACTTCCTCCTTGGAGAAGCATATAAATCTTTGACTCATAGTGAAGCTGTGGGTGCTTGGTCTTCACTGATTCCTGCAAGCAAAAGAACCGTATATTTAGTTATAGAACATTCAGTGCATTAGTAACATTTAACAACAGAACATTAGGGTAGGATTTATTGCAATATTGTGCTTGACTTCATAAAAATAACAGAAACATTAAAGTAGGTCCTAGATAGAACTTAAGTGCTCCGGGTAACAACAGTAACTTCATAATATCAGAGATAGGAACACAGGCGCAAGGCTATCCATCCATAAAATAAAATCAAGGTTGCCACATTTAAACAATACAAGGATACACTAATGTCCCCAACAGTATATATCTCATAAATCAAATCAGTAATGCTGCTAACAGCTATTTACTATCCTATCATATATACGAAATGCTTATTCTCCTCGACGGCTGAGAAAATAAAATCATGTGAATCTCTCTAGCCTTTTTTTGAACTTACAATTATCTACAGACGAGAGTACCAATAGGCCCAAGCACAAACAAAGATTGATAACCAAAACAGATGTCAATAGATGAAATGGCATGCCAAATAAATATATCACGAAAAAATACAATGGAAGCTAGCTTCTTCCGTCAAAAACTTAACCAAAAATTCAAAGAAGATGAGAACATAATGAAGGATCACAGGAAATAATACCAGCTTGATAGCTACTTCTTCTCCACTCTGTATGTTCACACCTATATGAATAAAATTTATAAGTATATAATTTGTCTATGAGAAGAAACATATAAGCACTTATATCAGTCATATCAGTCCAATAATAGCATATGACGGAGTGAGCTGAGCAATGAACAAAGATGTACCTAAAAAGAGTTCACCAAACGAACCACATCCAATTTTCCTCCCAAGCTTAAATTTTCCACCCACGACATGATCCATGGCAACCGACTGGATTTTTTTTAAAGAAAAAGAGCCCCAAATTCCAAATTTTTCTTCACGGGATTCAAAATAACCCGAGCTAATAAACTTCCAAAAAGAAGGAAACTGAAATGCCAATCCGGATTCCCCACTATTGAATGGATATACAAAGAAAAGGTAATCGATCAAGGCCCTCTATTTCCTCTAACTACATCGTTCGGAGAACAAAATCCTAAATTGAAACCCTAATTCGAGAAGTCATAAATAATCCCTCATTGATCAAAACTCAAGAACAACCGATCAAAACCAACCACGGTATATAAGCTTCGGTTTGAATAACTATTAAAGCAAATGAAGGAATCTCAAAAAATAATAATGATGATTACGAAAAACACAAAGAGGAGACAGGTGAGCGAAATTTGAGGAAAGAGGCGAGAGAAAAAGGAGGGCAAATAGTTTAGGGAGAGCAAAACAATGGATTTCGTGTGTGTGTGTGTGTGTGTGTGTGTGCTGTGTGTGAGAGGAAAAGTGAGAGAAAGAGATTGATGATTGATTATTGGGTGAGTGGTGGGTGTTGGAAATGAGAAACCTAATTTATTTATTTTATTTGTATGTATGTATTCCATATTCTTGTATTTTGCTTTCCTCTTTAATTCACTTTATTTTAGTTCTCAATAAAAATATCATATATGAAAACTGCTGTAATTATGATCACTTTAGACAAGACCTAGCCTTGTTCATTAAACTTTTGCAATATATTAAGATGATTTAATTCACACAAAAATTAAAAATCAGTAACTCTCTCAGGTTTTATTTCCTCTAATCTATAAATCTAAAGACGCAAATATATAATTCTTGTTCTCACCAACTTAACTTAATTGTTTTTACACGAATAGATAACTATTTCATTTAATATGAGAACGTATAAGCTAAAAGTCGAGTCGTCATTGAATAATTTAATGATTTTAATAGTGAATTTTCGATTGAAAAATCATAAATATTATTCTACCAAACCCTCATTGAATAATTTAATGATGTTTAGTAGTTGTATATACTAAAGGGGATTTTACAAAAGCAAGAATTTGAGCGTGAGTAACTTTTTGAAAATATGCATTAATTAAGTAATTAAAAGGAGTTTTGATGCAATGATTCTTTGAAGACGTGTGATGGATGGATGGGGTATGCGAATGAAACGTGCATGCCCCTACTACTACAACTACTAATCAAAGGGGTATATTAATTACCATTTCATTTATAATTGAGTTCGTTAACATCGCCACTACATAATAACTTTCAGGGTTTAATCATTACAGCAAACCACAGAATTTTAATTGGGTGTGCTACACAAGTATTGTATCTTTTCTTACATAAATTAAGGTTGAGTCTCTAGGTTTGGACCAGACCTTCTTCACGAGTCGAGTCAAGTCAACCGAACGAATGGACACCATTTCAATTCTCTAAATATAATATCCACACAAATAGATAGAACAACACCGCGTGATCAAATGAGAACACATCTTTTGTGAAAAGTAAGAATCAATTGTGTTCGTTTAAAATTTCAACTTGTGGTCAAGATCTAATCTTTTCGGTTAGCATGTTTGTGTGTATGTTGTAGCAACGTTTGCATTTTTATATTGCTTTTCTTCTTTATGTTCTCATTCAAAATAGATGAATGAGATTTGTTCTCATGTAAAATGTCATTCTTGCAAGATTGCATCCCTATCGATTATTAATATTTTCTCCTATAAACATTACTTTTTAAGTCTTAAATTATTTTTAGCGTGTATTATATATTATTTTTGTGGATAAGTGCTATGGTCTGCGTCAGAAAAAGACCAACTAAAACATGATAAAAATTTAATGTGTAACACGAAGTTGAGATAATATTCACAACTGATTCTTATACTATCCATAAGACACATACCAATCAACTATTTAAAGATGAGTCCATATATATATTTTTGCAAAACAAATTTGATGGTTCTAGCTAAAAGTGATGATGAATTGGAGAAGTCCAAGCAGAAGCAGTGTACAAACTAGTATCCTTCCACCCCAAACTCAAAGTGCCAGCATCTCCCTGCACGAGGTTGTAACCTCCACGGGGGAACATGTTGAGTATCAACTGCGCCTGCGCCATGGCGTTGCTGCTCATCCCGATCTGCGCGAACCCATTCC
>AYJT01102377.1:0-11140 GCA_001278415.1 Ocimum tenuiflorum
TGTGATCGGATCGACGTGCATGGCAAAACAATTGCATGCTAAGTATATTTATTATTTCTTGCGTTCAAAGCTTTGTCGTTTGTTCGTTTGGTATCGGATCTTCGCTCGGAGAGTTGCATTACGTAAGGTTTTCAATTACACTCGAACCTTTGCGATCAGTTGGTGTCAGTGGGTCACCGTTTATAAAATGGTGAATTTATTTCATTTAATTAATCTTCAAAAATAAATTCCGGAATATCAGGTTGTCCGTTGTCAACACTGATCGCACCGCATTACTAGGTTTTAAATTATAAACACAACGATAAATTGGGTCCGTTAAATTGGATCCGATTGATCATTGTGGCCTCATTTGCATAGTCGGGTAATTAGTATTACTTAATTTAATAAATACTAATTAAAATTCTTAATAATAAAAATTATTATAGGTAAAAAATAAATATTTTCCTTCTTCGGAAATTGGGGTTATTACAATCTAACTTTGAGATTTTTTTTATTGAGCTGTAATAATTTAAAAATAAGTAGTATCGAGCTTAATAAGATTTATATTATACAAGTTAAAAGGTTATAAATTTTTGTTATTTCATACTTAGTAATTTTATCATTTATGAGACATTAATATAGGAGTTGTGACTTATATTGGAATTGATATGAAATAAATTATTAGGACTTCCCAATCGCAATCATAACTTTTCGAGCATCCTTATTTATCAACAAGTTAAACTTGACTATAACCCATAGCTACATATAATAATGGTCCGATTACTTCTCTCATTTCGATGGCGAGATATTATCAAAAAGCAATAATTAAAAATAATTATCGAAATATATGTAACGTCTCGTATTTCGTGATCATGTAAAAATTTGTATTAGTTATTATGGACTTGTTTGAGTAATCGAATTCACAAACCATATTTTTCTTTTCATATTACTAAATACTAATGTTCCCAAAATTTTATATCACATGATAGCAATTCGATATTAATAATGAAAAGAAATGAGATTTTATTTTGATATCGACACGATTAATATTTGATTCGGTCTAGAAATCACATTGGGTAATTTACTATTATCTTGACCACTAACACATGATTTAGTAAAGTGTATTCAAAAATGAAATGATATCACGATATCCAGTCGAATGACACCAACTAATTAATATTCAAGAACCAATTAATATTCAAGAACCACTCTCCATTTAACAACCAACCTGATCTCCACTATATTAGCGCTCATTTCTTCCCCATATCATGGAAAAGCTTTTGAACTTGAAAAGTTAGCTTCCATCCCAAACACTGTTTGTTACTTTGTTTGATCAAGACAAGAGCCAATTATTCCACGACCAAACCCTAAACCCACTTGTTCAAAATGAAGATCATCCTTAGAAATTCTTGAAAGTACACCTTGTTAAACTTTTGTTTGAGTTTTACCCTCCAAATTCATCAACTTGGTTGACCACCTCCATTAAACCTGTAAGCTTCAACAAGGTAAACTTAGAATATAAAATTTTCACACACACATGTATAGGCATGTATTGGCATTTTTAACTTGGGGAATACTTTTGGAGTGTGGGTTAGTGGAGATTTTGAATTTCTTGAAATTTTGTTTCTTTGGCCGTTAGTTAGGTGTTTGTCTCTTGCTTTTACTTTATGTGTTTTAAGCATGAGATCATGAGGTTGTGGGTTGCCTTAAGACCTGTCATGAAAAATTTCCCACTATCACTAAAATGCAATGTTCGGTTAACATTTTTTAGATCTGTTTTTTTCCAATAAAAATAGACACCCTAAGGCATCGTTACTGTATTATTTTTAGAATATTTCGAACTCCAAAAAACTTCCAAAAAAATGCCAAAGTTGACCGAAATGCGAGGAAATTCTTTCGACCAATTGTACTTGGATAAAATTCAACCTTTAAAATTTCTACACTTGCAAGAACTTTGAAATTTGATTTCGATACCCCACTTAATCCTTCCCTTATTATCCAAAATCTAGAGGGTTACTATTAAATCTAAACATGTGTTGGTCCGTAAACTTTAGAGTTTGAACATTTAGTTCGTGCATCGAACCTAACCTCACATAATGATATCTTCTCATTTGAAGGAAGCGGAGCGCCCCACTTTAGAAAATTCTAAGAGCCGTATTTTGCTTTTGTGAAAGGATTTCTATGTGGACTTTCCTTGCAAAAATACAAATTTATAACAATATCAATTTTAATACAAATTTACTTTCTTTGTACATATTAATTTTTTCTTGTGGAAAAAAAAAAATTCAAATGAGCTTTTGCATCCTTGATTTGATGCTCCAAACTTGTCGTAAAATAATTTTGTAAGCCTTACTTGGATTGTTAGAGGTTTGCCGATCAAACAAGCTCTCTTAAATTAGTGTTTCGTGAGGGGATGGAAGAGAATTTAGTAACAAGTAAGCTAGAATAGAATATAATGCATGTTTTACCTGATTTTATATAGATATATCGAAGAAATGTTAAGTTGTCGAATATCACTCCCACAAACATTGATGTCAATTAAATAAGTTTTAAGTTATCGATCGTGCACAATTAATTATTAGTGGAGTTAATTTAATTTTACATGGGTGCACTATTGTCACTGAAAAAACTCTTTGACCAAGGGAGTCGAATTGGAAGATATTACTTAATTTTATTGTAAAGGAAAAATAAGGAGAATAGGATAAAAATAGAAAATTACTACAGGCGGCTAAATCAATGCCTCTATCAAAAGTAGTGGTTTGGGAGAGAAATTACAACCGCTCAATTTGAAAAAAATAAAACCAGTTATTACGGCCGGACCGATCATGTTGAATAATGCTATTAAAATTATTGTTTTTGCTATTATATGTTCTTTCAATTATGTCTTTCATGATCTTGATAATTTATGTTGTACACTATATTTTTTATTAAATTTTAAATTAAAAAAACTATTTTTTTTTTTTGTTCGAGGTGGGTAATTTTGCATGAGAATTTTGTACGTGTAACTGAGCTTGTTTGCAATTCGGAATTTCTCAAATTCTGTGTAGGAGTTCAAATTTGTGTGTTTTTTTTTGGAGTTATATTACTGAATTGTGGGTAATTGAGTATTTTAGCTTGGATTTTGGGTGAATTTTGGTCATTGAGGTGTGATTTTTCAGTCGGGGTTGAGCATTAAAAACAGAATTCGGGTTGTTTGCTATACGAAGAAAAAGGGTTATTTTTTTCATTTGTTTACTGAAAATGTGTAGTGGAAGAAGATTGTGTTGTATACTTATTATAAATAAAACGTCAACTGTATTGTATCATGTATTTTTTTCACAATTTTTGGCTTAAATTTTGGTTTTGTGAAGGAGTTTATTCATTCAGAAGTTATAAAAAATGGCTCCTTTCGCGACGAGGGGGGTGAATGTGGAGAATCACAAGAGAGGACGCAGTCTTGAGAGTCTTTTTCAAGATAAGGAAGATGATCTTGCTCTATTTAGTGAGGCGCGTGACAAAGAAAGAGATGGTTTCTTACTGCAGTCGAATGACAACTTTGACGACATCTTCTGTAAATATTTAATCAAACAATAATTTTGGTTTTTGAAAAGCTTTTTGTTTGTCTCATATGAAATTTTCTTCTATTTGTTTGTGGCATTGATAGCTATAAAGTTGAGATACTTCTCGGATTACAAACTCGGAATTTCCATTCCTGCTCGAGAAAAGAGTAGTGACCTGCTCAATGCAGACAGAGATAAACATGACTATGACTGGTCCGTTGTTTTGCTCTTGTTGGGAACTAGTCCTTTCTCCATTCTATTGATTTTGTTTAATGTGCCTTTAGATCTGGTTATATTTCTTAGGTTATGCGAGGATTGAATAGAAGGGCAACTATAACGCCCTGGGAACCCGTAATTATGCGGCGGCGTAATTAGCCCAACTAACAATTACTTGACATGCATTCCGCATTGCCTAAATGGTTGGTCCAAGTTGCTAGAGGAGTCCATCAAACCTCCTTATAAACATTTGCATTCTTAGACTCTCACTCAAAATATTCCTTGGTTTATGAGTTGATTTGATGGGTTCTTCTAACAACTTAGGTTAACCATTTTGTAATAAGAGGACGGATGTCAATTAGTTGTTAGTGGATTGTGTCACTACTGGCTAACGATGAAATACTTTGTAGATTAAGTTAGACTTTCACATGAATTCAGCACATGTAACACAGGTTGATAATTTATTTGGTCATAATTTACTTCCATTGTTTGTAGGTTGATAACTCCTCCCGAAACACCTTTGTTTCGCTCTCTAGATGATGAACCGCAACCAGTTAAACTTTTACCCAGGGGCAAGACTAGGAACCAACCAATTTTGATATCAAGATCACCCATGGTAATATGAAGGAGACAATCAACATAACATGTGATTATAAGTCACTTTTTACTAGTCTTAATGCATGTTTCTCTTTCAATGGTTTCAAATATGTATTCAAACTTATACAGATGGAGAAAGATTATAGAGCTAGTAGAGGTAGTGCGAGTCCTCATCATCTCAGCCCATCTCAACGGTCTAGAAATAATGTATTGCAGTCTAGAAGCAGGCCATTTTCCACCAATCATTGGAGTCCACCTCCTACAATGTGTCATCTTTCTCCTGTGAGTAGACTATCTCCTCCAAGATCTAAACTAACGTCTTCCCCGAGGTCAACTACGCCAACACCTAGGAGGAAGAGCACTGGTTCTTCTTCCCCATCCAGGGCGAGAGGTTCATCCCCTAAGACGAGTCGAGGAAACTCAGCTTCACCAAAAATAAAAGCTTGGCAAACTAACATTCCTGGATTTTTCTTAGATGTGCCTCCTAATCTTCGAACTTCACTGGAAGATAGACCAGGATCACATGTGAGAACGGCCTCCCCAACATGTAGAAACACCTCCAATTACGTCAGGCAATCAGTGTCTCCAACTGCCTCCAAGAGTGTTGCTCCATCATATATTCAATATCGAGATCCATCTAGTTCTTATAGCAAAGGCTCGACTGCTTCATCTGGCGATGATGTCGGCTCACCGCAATTCGTTCGTCTCAGTAGCTCTGAACAATCTCCAAGAAACATGGATGATTATCCTAATAACAATTCCACGCTCCTTTCTAGAAAACCAATGAGGAAACTATCAAGTTCTACTCCTAAAAGATCATTCCATTCAGTCGGCCAAATGGTAAGTACCTTTCTTCGATTACTTATATGTATAGTTTCTTTATGCAAGGAAACTTCTGGTCTCTATGATATTATTTATATTTTTTGTACTTGTACTTTGAATACATAGTTTGCTATTGTTGCTACTAAATCTTTTCTTTCCAATTGTGCTATTGTACTTTATTCTTGTATCACTTGTTCTTTCATTTCTTTATGCACTTTATTCTTAAATGATCATTTCTTCATGCACTTGTGTGCATATTTTTTAATATTTTTCAATGAAACTCATAGGGATATTTCTAATTGTGTTACAGAGAAAGTGAAATATTACCCTTAATAAGAATAACAAAAATAATTGAGGAAAAGGAAAGAGATTAATTTGATTGACATCATCCTTGCCATTATTATCGCTTGGGGTTCTAAAATTTTGCAACTGAATTGTTGCTTTTTAGAGTATTGATGTTTCATTATTATCTACTTTCCATGTGCAGGGCCTTCAGAATATGTTTAACACTATGTTGTCTAGTGTCCCTAGCTCTACATTCCATGCAAGTAACATGAGTGCAAAACATGATTCACTGATATCCAAAAATTCTTCTGCGACAACTATCAACAATGTTAGTTCTGATCAAGCTACAAGTAGAGCCCATCATGTCGAAGAAAGTGAGATAAATCACGAGGACATGACTAGTGATGGTGTGGAGGGACATTATCCAGATATGGACAATGAAGTATTTGACATGGAACACGTTGATGCCTTAAGTGAAGAACTTGAAGAAAGTGACAATATCGACAATTCACTCACTGGTTGGCTGGACAAAAATGATGTCCCATTTGTTGTTTCTCCATTCGATTTTGTTGGATGTATCAACAGACTCAATAGCACCACAACTGCAGATTCTCATGTTATGATGATGGATAGGAAACATGATTATTCAGATCTCAACAACACTCTGAATAATATGGTAACATGCTCAAAGTGTAGCCAGATCTTGGACCGGGTTGCAGTGGTAACCGAAAGAGACCTACAAATTTGTCTGAAGTGCAGATGTTTGGAAGTACATTCAATTATGACTGATCCACCAAAGTCAATAATGGTTAATCAACATGATACTCAAAATGTTCATTTAATGCACGAATCAAATGAGGTTTCGAATCAATCTGCATCAGTCTCAGAATGTATACGAGTTAGTTGTGCTCACCAGGCAGGGAAAATCCATATTGACCCACATAATTCATATATTGACTCAAGCTTGAATCTTTCTGTGGAGCTTTTTGAGAAAGGGGACAAGGGTTATGAGCAATTGCAGAGAAACCGATGGGTGTCTACAGAGAAAATGATAGAGAAACGGACGGGTGCCGACAAGGGCTTTGAGAAGTTGCATCATGATGAGGTCAATACCAGCTCAAGTCTCGATATTCCAGAAGGTGCAGGTATACTTTTTTCTCTAACAAGATCACGCAGCATAAAAAGGCATATTGTCCAAAACAAGAGTTTCACAACCATTACTTCCAGCTACGATGATTTTTCCAACACAAAAGACAATGCATCTATATCATCCTCTATTGATCCGGGGTCATCTAAGCAAACAGAGTTTCAAAATCTTTGGCTATCAAGTGGTCATAAATATCATACATATGAAATGAATGTCGAGGACAAAAAATCTACCTCTTCCGTGTCAAGTGGTTTAGGGCATATGTCTCAAGTTACAAGTGTTGCAACAAGTTGTCATGAAGATAGTTTTGAGGCAATTGCAGGGTGCATAAATAAGGAAATTTGAGAGGAAAAATGTGTAGATGCTTGTAGACGATCACTGGCTTCAGAAACAGAAAGCACTTGCAATGATATAGAGAGCAACATTGTCCTAAAAAATACACCAGAACTATCAAGCCATTTAATGAACGAACATTTAGGAGAGATTCCACTTCATTCAGTGTCAACGTCTGAAGAGCCAAAATCACATGAGAATAGTGAAAACTTAATGAATAATTCTCATAACCAGTCAAATGCAGAAATTTTATTTGTGATGGTTGATGATGCAGATCGGGTGGATGCTACAGAAGTTCATAATCTAAGTTCTTTGAACCCAATATCAGAAATTGAAATTGAGAATGATGAGGTGGTATGTTATGACTCAAATTCTGATGTTGATTCTACTGATTCAAAAATATGCAATAATGAGTTACATCTCCTTGATGTTGGTGTTGTAACATCAACCGTTGGAGAATTTGAAATCTCAAATCACACACATGGTTTACTAGGTATGTGCTTATCATTACTTCTATCCTTATATTTATTGTGATAATTTATTGAATTTTGAGCTCCTTTCTTGATAATATTTAGAAGAGTGTAAAGCTTGCATGTTTTGATATGGCTAAAAACGTGCAATACATGCATGTATGCACATAAAAGTAAATAGAGTTGTCTGACATCTCGGGGTGCAGTGGATAAATAACTTTTTCATGATCTTAAGGTCAAGGGTCCGAGTCTGTGTTGAGACATCAAGGTGTGTTTATTGTAATATTGTACCTTATCCTTAATTAATAATAAAAATAAATGAAGTTGGCCAAAACTTGTGATAGACCGCCTAAATGATTAGAATGGATCTAATAGTTCATTTTCACCAATCCAAATCCACACCCGCCTTGGATTTTAAATTCAAACCTGCCTAAATGATTTAGAAAGTCTAATGGAAGACCTCCTCCTAAAGTTAGTTAATTGTGACTTTTTTTGTTGTTTGATAATCCATCTCTTTCTACCCTAATTATCCATGATCAACTTATTGCTCTCAAGTTGTTAAAAAAATCTTTTAATTCATGTATTTATAGAAGTTTCATCATCTTCGTATCACTAGTATCATCGTGTATGTTAGATTAGCTCTCATGCATTTTACTATCTTCATTTCCTCAATTCAATACTTTGATTTGCACTAAGAAACTTCTTTTCAAACGACAGAAGAATCACAAATTCTATCGGAAAATATGGCTCAAGAAAATGCTAAAATCCTGACCCTAGAAGAAGCAACAGATGTGATCCTCTTCTGCAGGTTCATAGTCCATAATATGGCGTATGATGCTGCAAACATCGCGATAGACAATGAAGCCTTACCTATCGAAGTTTTGCAACCAACAGTATCATTCGAAAAAAGGTATACAAGTTTGACAGAACATAGTTACAGGTCCCAGGAAGCTCAAAAGAAGAGCCTGAAAATGGAAACCACGTATTCTCCCTACAATACTAAAACTAGTGAGATGTCTAGTCCACATATTGTTGTCCCTCCGAATGATGGAGCTCCATTTGCTAATGACTGCACGAATCTTCCGAGGCTTGAGTCCAAGTGCAATTGCATACTCATGTAGCTTCCTCGGTTGGTACGTGGTCAATGTGGGTGGTTTTACATCATAATCTATCGGCAATGAATGTACATGCTTACTCTGATATCAAGGTGACTGGTTTTGTTGGTTTCTAATTGTTTTGTAAAAAATATATGATGTTAGAGAATCCTTGTAAAGTTTGAATTTTTGTTAGGTTAATAAAAGTGGAGGGCAATTTAATGGTCTTGATTGACGGTTGAAATTGCTATAGTTTTGTAAAGTTGTTTGTTGTTATTACTTATTTGGAAACAAGTAATAAATTTGTGATATCTGGTAATGCGCATCTAGATTTTAGAAGATCTTTTGATTATCAGTTGTGGTAGATCCTTACAATTAGATTGTTTGTTATCCGGTTGATACACATGGCGCCTAATGTCCTTCATTTACAACTTGTACTTTCTAAGGCATTTAATCTCATTCACTTCTTTCGATTTCATCTTTCAGTATCGGTCCACCGCTTATTGTTCTTCATTTACGGCTAGGACTTTCTAAGACATCTATTCTCATTTGCTCCTCTAGCTTTTGTCTCTTAATGTTGATCCAGAGCCTAACATCCTTCGTTTACGGCTAGAACTTTTTAGGGCATCTAATCTCATTCGCTCCTCTAGCTTTCTTTTGTCAGTATTAGTCAAGTCGTCTAGTGCCATGTGTTTACTACTAGGACATTTTAAGGCTTCTATTCTCATTTGCTCCTCTAGCTTTCATCTCTTAGTATTGATCCAACGCCTATTTTCCTTCATTTACAGCTAGGACTTTCTGAGACATCTAATAGCATTCGCTCATCTAGCTTTTAGTTCTATGTCGGTCCATGTCCTTTATTTATGGCTTGAACTTTCAAGAGATCGAATCTCATTCACTCCCTCTAGCTTTAGTGTCTTAGTGTTGATCCATCGCCTAGTGTCCTTCGTTTATGGCTAGGACTTTCTAAGACATCCAATCTTATTTGCTTTCCAACTTTTGTCTCTCATTATCGGTCCAATGTTTAATGTCCATCTACGGCTTGGACTTTCTAGGACATCTATCTAATCTCTTTTCTCATCTAGCTTTTGTGTGTTAATGTTAGTTCATCGCCTAGCGTCCTTTGTTTATGTCTAGGAATTTTCAGGGCATCTAATCGCATTTGCTCCTTTAGCTTTTGTCTCTCAATATCAGTTCAGTGTCCTTCGTTCATAGCTAGTACTTTGGAGGCCATTTAATTTTATTCGCTCCTTTTGCTTTCATCTCTCAGTATTGGTCCAACAAAGTGTTGTTTTCATTGGTGTTCTTTTCAATCTCTATGCCTTTCACTATTACATCATAAAATTCCATAGATTATACAATACTCCCAGCTTAGTAGTTTCCCCAGTGTGTCCAAGAAGGAATTAGATTTTAATTTCAAATTTCCTTTACTAGTAGATATTATGTATAGGAGTTGTAAAAGTCACACGGGTGTTGATTTCAGTTTGACATATGTATTCATTAATAATGGGACATGTATTCATTAAAAGAGATAATTTTTCAAATACTTCGACAAATGACTAGGCATGTCGATGCTTGATAGATGATCAGATACTTTAAAGAACCTTTCGATCTAAATATGGTACACTTTTTCACAACCTAATAAATTCATGCATTACATCACCCTTTGATGTGTTTCATCCTTTTGCAAATATAACATATTTTTTTAATCTACACAGTCCTAACACTTTCAAATCCTAACGCTTTCAAAATATTGCACGATACAAATTTATTTCTCATCAATTGCAGCTGATGTGTTTGAGATTGCATCGACAATGTATAGTAAAAATAAAAATAGACAAATTTAGAATCTTCACTTGAAACCAAAAAAAAATTAGGCCATAAAAAATTGTGTTATATTTGCAAAATTTGAAAAAGATGTGTTATAACTGCCAAAAGTTCGGAAAATGTATTATAAAATTTTCTTGACCGTTTCTTTAGAAGCTTCACCTTTATTTATTTTCGTTGAATAGATTTTGAGCTTCCATTTTCCTTCATTCCTCCCTCTCTTTCTCTTCAATTTTCCTCCAAACCAGAGATTCCTGATCGTGTATTCGAAAGAAATATTCATTTTTTTCTATAACATTTCTGAATAAGGGAGGAAACGGAGAACTGGGAATGGATGATGGAGGCGGATCATTAAACTCAACTGCGTCGGCAGAGACAGCGCCGTACGCCTCGAGCTCCATTCTTTCGAATTATCCTTTGATATGTGCTCTTTTGTCCTTCGCGATTGCACAGTCGTCGAAGATCGTCACGTCGTGGTATGCTTCTCCATTCCCCCTTTTATAGTATGTGTGTGTGTTATGATCGATTGTAGCAGTATTTTGGGAATTAGAATTTGGGGATATTGCTATCTGTGATTGTAATTTTCTTATTCTGGACAATGTAGTATGGAATTAGATCTTAGAGGAATTTTCTGTGTATTTAACATGATTCTTGTGTTGTGATTGTGCAATTTCTGATGTGTTTATTATTATTCTGGTAATGAGAGTCTGATGGGAAAGGGTTGATGTTTTCATGATGGAAAAAAATTAGGATTTTGAATGATATCCACCATTAGGAAAGGTTTCTCCAATGATATGTGATGCAATGGATGTTTCTAGAATGAAAAAAAAA
>AYJT01102422.1:0-12938 GCA_001278415.1 Ocimum tenuiflorum
CCGGTGCACAGAAGTTCAAATACAGGTCCATAATGTTCAACATTAAGGATCAAAATAATCCAGATTTTCGGAGGAAAGTATTGATTGGGGAGATTGAGCCACACGAGGTTGTAGAGTTGACGCCTGAACAAATGGCGAGTGATGAAAGGCAGGGGCAGAATGAGAAAATAAAGCAAAAGATGTTATTCCACAGTGAACGAGCAGCGGCCCCCAAGGCTAGTACGAATGAGTTCACTTGCGGCAGGTGCAAGAAGAAGGAAACGACGTACTATCAGATGCAGACAAGGAGTGCAGATGAGCCAATGACGACGTTCGTTACCTGTGTAAACTGCGGCAACCACTGGAAGTTCTGCTGAAGGTTAGATTTGATTGTTTCATTTTTTTTTCACTTGTTAGGCCTACTGCATGCACATCGCCTCAGTTGTAGGAGACATTATTTTATTTTAATAAAGGACTACATAGTTTTCGTATAGTTTAGTCGAGGTGTTATTTTTTTAACATGATATTTGTCTAGGTATTGTGCAATGTATTTTTGTGTCATTTGGTTTAGCTGCCATGATTCATGATTGTTCGTGTGAGCGGGACCTATGATTGCCTGTGTTACATCTATCTATCTATCTTATGAGATGCTTCAGACGTGCTTACCTCGTACAGATTTCCTTCTGTGTGATCTCTACTTTGAAATTAGATCTTTATTCCTTAAAATTTTTATTTGTTTTTAACAATGTTTTTCTAATTCTTTGCCTTCCAACTCTAGAAAGAAAAGAATCATGTTGGGCACTGTATAGACTTATCATATTGATTGACAGAGTTCTTAGAATGATATAATGATAGATATCATTAACTAGGACGAAAGTAGTTTTGAGAAAACAACATTACTTATAATTGAGCGTCATCTTTGTACTTTACTTTTAGCTTCCATTTGAAATTTATCAGGAACAATTCTTCTTTTTAAATCAGCATTAGTATCAAACAAAGTAAAAGTTACATTCGGTATCTTTTGAGAAACTGATGGTTATATTAATAACATATTTCTTAGAGGTTACTTCTTTGAGGTCAAAAGGAAACTCTGTAGGAACTTTTTTCTATTTTATTTGATCATTAATTTCAAAAACTTGTTTGATCGTTTTGGAATCATCAGAAGTTAACTTTTGATTTCAACTTTGAGTATACTTGTCGATCGGGTTGGGCCGGCCAAACTTGGGACCACTAGTGAGGTGGACCGGGTCAGGTCGGGTCATTTACAAAAAATCCAAGCCCGGCATTGTCCAAGACCACTAATGAGGTGGGCCTGGGCTGAGCCTGACCCGAGCTTGAGACGGATCTATGGTGGGCATAAGGTGGACTAGAAGATATTTTTATATTTTTATTATTTCACACATTTTTTTGAAAGAATACATTCGATTTTTTTGAACCATTTGTGTCAAAATATTTGTAATTTAATTTCTACATTTCAAATCAAGTTTTTATGTTAGCTAAATTAGTAAAAGAATCTTAATAGTAATCTAAGGTGGGTCAAACATGGGCCGAAGATGGGCCTAAACCGAACCAAACCGGTCTTGGGCTTGGGTCATGCCGGGCTTGGTCTTGGGCCGGTTCGGTCCTGGTCTTTGGTGGGCTCGGGGCCGGCTTGGGTTTGGAAATAAGCCCAATTCAAGCCCAAACCACCAAACCCGTCTTATTCGTGGGCGGGTCTAGGCCGAACTTTAACCATGCTGGATCGTGTTGGGTTGGGTCGACCCGGCCCATTTGACAACTCTAACTTTGAGTTATCTTGCTTTCTTTTGAAAATTTGAATTTCATTTTCAAAAGAATCTTTTTGTTTTTTACAATAGACATTTGCAATAGTTTTTGAAAGATTTTTTTTCATCGTAAAAGATTGTTAGAGTTTTCTAGAGAGTACTTTCTCATTTCCGGATCAGTAATATATCCTAGAAAATCTTCTTGAAATCTTCCTAAAGCATTTAGTTGTTTTTTGAATTGGTTTTTATTGAGAATTTTTTGAAAAGGATTTATTTGAGAATTAATAATCTTTTCGAATACCAGATCTCGTAATTCATTGCTTATGAAAGGCAAATATTGTTTGAGCTTGTATATCCTTTCGAAGATTCTTTTTTTAACTCCTAATTTCTCAACGTTTTTATGATTTTTATCTTTCGAAAGATTTATTATATTGCAAGCAAATTCTCTCTAAAGGAAGTTGACTTTCTTTTAGACAAGTACTTGAATCAAATAGTTCCATTCTATGATGTCTAAAATGTAACTGGAAGAGCCCTGTCAATTTTGTGTTTATAAACTTTTCATGCTTTAAGACACAAATTATTTTGGAAAGTCCAGTTAAGAATTTTTGAAGAGACAATAATTTGTCTTGAATCTAGTTTAGGGTTCTTATAAAGGAACACTTGCACAATTATTGTTTGATCAACTTTTGTGCCTTCCATCTCTTCATGTTGGAACTTTCATGGACATTTTCAAATATTCCTTGTCAATCGGGGAAAGAGTTTGTGAAAAATCCTCGCTAATTTTGTCATAACTGACATCTCAGAAATCTTGACATTTTGAAATATCGAGCAAGATGAGCATTATTTTGCGTTGAAGAACTAATTTTGTCACTCATGCAATTACGTGAAATATCTTTCTTCATGGAAACATTTTCTTGCTTTGTGGGATAAGAATATTGTCGCCATTTCTAAAGGCCGGTAACTAACCTCCACGACCACACAGTAATTATTGTCTCTCTCAAGACTTTATTATTTTTATTTTGAGCAAATTGTTTCTTATTATCTTTAATGGAGGTAAACACACGAAGCACCACCACTTGCCAGATACTCTAATACTTTTCTCAGCTTAGACTCTAGTGCCAAAATTCCATAAACCATTTTAAACTGAAAATTTTATAGACAATTGCTTAGAGAAAAGCCTAAAATCAAAAGTCAAAACATGAAAAAATTCAAATTCAAATTCAGTAAATGAAATAATGAAAATCGAATACTATAATTCTCTTCCTGCTGCCAAAGCATATTTGTGGTGGAAAAAACAATTTAATTTTACATGAATATATTTTACGAATACAGACATTAATATCCGCGTATAAAATAGATAATAAAGACATTTTTTCAAACAATCAAGACCCATAATTACTGAAATCACAACTCCATATATAGATACGATTTTCTACAAATTTTTACTTAATCTATTTTCCACTGTTAATCATGGATTAAATAAATCGCCAAAAGGCCCAGAACTACTTTTTTCTTCCAGAAAATACAAATTAGTTATATATGTGAATTTAACTTCTTCACAATGGAAAAAATAATAAAGTATCTGTTGTTTCGTCAAGAACTGTGATTTCTGAAGACAGATTGTAAGGAAAAAGCAGGAAGAACAATACAATTGAAACGAAATACAAAAAAGAAAACAGATCAAGCCGAGTCAATGGTCCTCTTCTCGCAAGACAAATACGCCTGGCTGATGGAGTCCAAGATTGGTTCATGATCCAATCAAAGTACTTGTGACCCGAGCTAAAGCAAAGAAATTCAAGAATGAGTTAAATGTGTTGATTCAAGAGGGTTTGACTCAAAAATTGAGCAATAGGCCCAATGAAGAAGGGGATTTGATTAAACAACTCATGGTGATAAAGATTGAGGTGAATTGGGCCAAAAGATTATCCATTTATTTTATGCCCGTATTTTTGGACCAAAATTAGTTGTTTATTTTCTTATTTTAGTTATTTCCTTGTTAGTTTAGATTTGTTTCCTTTTAGAATTAGGGTTTCCTACGCATATATAAAGGCTTCATTGTAGACTTTTGTGTTCAGTTTTCTGATTAATCAAATTACGTGAGACTTTTCTCTCTTCAATTAACTCATCGAATTTCTTTCGAACACTGAAGAAATTCAATTTCGACTTATCAATGGCGTCTTCACTTTATACTCGTTATTGTCGGGTTCACATTATCTCTTGGGTCGTAGGAGAATTCATTCTGGGATACAGTACTTGTGAAATCGTTATCCAAAGGTGATGGGTCTTCCATCCCTTTTATCATCATTGCTTCCGCGTGATTATGGGATACGATCCGAATCTTAGTTTCGTGCAAGGATCATATCACTGACAGTGCTCACAGATCTGGCATTTCGTCCCCAAAGTAAAATGACTTCGTCCTGTGGTAGTAGCACCTTAGGCACACGAAGGCTTCGGAGAACTGGAACGAGACAAGAGTTGAGTTGCAGAAGTTCCAAATCCAGAAAAAGGTTTTCAAAGTGTAGAAAAACAATGAACCTCGATATGCCTATTTATAGGCATGTACCCCCAGGGGGAGCACCTGCCACTTATGTCAACTTTCTGTTTCGGTCGTTCACCCATTAATGTAAGATTTTTGTTTCTGTCGGTTACTACTTGACCGACATGATGGCTGGCATGCGGGAGGCCATAACGTTTGAAACATCCACGCACGCGCACCACACATTCATAATGCATGAGACACACGACTAGCACGTGCTATGCGACTAGATGTCCGTTTGCATTCCACATGTACGGGTTGGCCCAACAGAGTCCATTAGGCTGACTCCCAAGATCCAATGCCAAAGCCACGAATAGGGCACGGGCACGGGAGGCTGAGACGAGGCGGGCATCGGCGGCGCGCGTGTGTGTGACTTTCCTATATTTACTATCATGGACGTCCATAATGGGATTAACTTCATTATAAACATTTCTTATCTTGGCTAAGAAATCAACACGATATAGTTAATTATATTTTATGTGTTCCTACACATTTCCCACCGCCATCATTTACTACACCAATAAGTCAATTTTGAACAACTATTTCTCACTCATCGAAATTCATTTTTAAGAAAATAAATATACCACGGTCATCTATATGGAATATAGGTCGACGCTACACTATTTAATTTCTAAATATATAGACGCCTTGGAATTTTTCTATAAAATCCATCAGGGTCACGAATTCCAACAATCCCCCACATAAGTGTAAATAGCCTATGAATGCAACGGAAGACCAACTTAGTCCTTAAGAGATTTTATTGCATAAGGATAGGTAGCTTGTGGTCTTGAACCTTCTTTCCAATTTTATCAGATACATTGGCGGCTTAGTGGATGCAATGTCTTGAACTAACCTTCCATGGTGTAGATCGAGACAACAATATTGGAATAATAATATCTTATCTATATTTGTCCTCGTGTTTGTTTCCATTACTGACCATAAATAACTCATTTGGATTCATAAGTGTTCATTTGAAGCGGCCCCACCTCTCACTTACATAGATGACTCCATAATTGAGTACCCTGCTATATTACACTTTCATGAGGCACATAAGAATAATTAAGAGTCATAAGACTTAACCTCTACCACATACAACTCTCAACACTTCATGCTCTACGTGGAGGGGAAGAACAACACATCTGCTTTAGTGTTTGCTACTTGAAATCATATAACTTTGTTTTCCCATTAAACCATGTTTGTAGGATTTCCACTCATCATGGTAAGATTGGCACTATAATCTTTCTTAGATTGTGGATTTTAGTCTCATTTCCTCTAGCAATATGTTCATTTGATCTCGATTCAACCCTTTGGTTAGCAGATCAGCAAGGTTTTCTATCGACCTCATATAGTCAACAGTAATAACCCCATCTGAGATCAACTGTTGAACAATGTTATCTCAATGATGGATATGTCTCGACTTCTCGTTGTACATGTTGCTCTATGTTTGACCAATGGCAGCTTCGCTGTCACTGTGAATCATCACCGGAGGCACAAGCTTTTTCCAACATTGAATTCTTGTAGAAAATTATGAAGTCACTCAACTTCCTCGCTAGCTTTATCAAGAGCGATGAATTCCGATTCCATGGTGGATCGAGTTATACACATCTGGTTGGTTGACTTCCATGACACAGCAACCCCTCCTATAGTGAACACGTAACCGCTCATGATACGAATCACTAGAATCAGATGTCCAATTAGAATCACCGTACCCTTCAAGTGCATGTAGATATCTATTATAGCATAGCCCTAAGTTAAGAGTGTACATTAGGTACCTCAAAATTTTTACGAGAGCTTTCCAACATTCTTTACTCGGATTACTTGCGAACTTGCTCAACTTGTTCACAATACATGCAAGGTAAGGTCATGTGCAGTTTGTAAGGTACATCGGATTTTCCTATGACCTTTTGTATAGTCTTTTTGAGCTGCAAGGTCATCCATATTTTTGCTCAAGTGGACATTGAGTTCCAACAACGTCTTTACCAAAAAGTAATTCGAAGCATTAAACTTTCTTAGCAGTTTCTCAACATAATGGAATTGTGATAAAGTAGTGCCATCGAGTCTCCTGATGATTTTCATCCAAGGATTACGCTAGCAGGACCAATATATTTCATGTTGAAATTTCTTTCTAAGAGACATTTCGTGTCAACGATGACTCTTTGATTACTTTCCATAATCAACATAGCGTCTGCATATAGGCAAATTATAACGAACCCGTTAGAGTTATCCTTAGAGTAAACACACTTGTCACATTGTAATTCAAATCATTTGAGAGCATCATTTCATCGATTTTCAAGTGTCGTAGCTTCAGTCCTTGTTTAAGGTAATATAAGGACTCTTAACTGACTTGCATAACTTATTCTCTTGGCTAGCCACAACAAACCCTTCAGATTACTCCATATAGATCTCTTCTTATATGCCACGATTCAAGAACACAGTCTTAGTATCCATTTATTGAATCTCAAGATTGTGCAAGACAACATCGCAATAAGCACTCTAATAGAGATAATTCTAGTCACAAGTAGTACATATCGAAGAAGTTTTCTCCCTCCTTTTGTCTAAAACCTTTGACAATCAAATGAGTTTTGTATTTGTCAATGATTCCATCGACTTTATACTTCATCTTAAGGATCCATTTGCATCCTAAGGGCTTACAACCTTTTGGGAAATCAACTAGAATCCATGTACCATTTTGTAATATGGATTCTTTTTCATTTTTATGGCTTCTAGCCATAACGATACATCGGGCATAGATATTGTTGAGGGTCGATTTTGAACGGATCAAAATTGAAGCTCTAAGATCGAACAGAATGGAAATCAACACCACGACTTCCAAGAAGGTTTATAGTCCCCCGAAACGGACTTGTTGAGATTTTATACGTTTGGCTAGAATTTACAGATAACAAAGGATTTTCGATCGATAGCAATCGAAATTTATAAGACTCACTCGCTAGAACGATAAAACAGTATTGAGAACTGAGTGAATGCATGAGATTGTATGATTGTGTTGTACAGTTCACTACTTATACACGCTAAAGAGACGAACCTCAATTTACAACACATTTGAGGCAGATTACGCAAATTTGGGGGGTCAATCTACAATGCTTTGTGTGGGAGTTGGAGTATGGATTAGTTCTAGAGGTTTAGTGCTCCTTTTAACCGAATGAAAAGGTAATTTGGCCAATTTAGCTTCAGCACAAACTTCACACTTGTCTTATGCGTTTATTTTATTCGTCGTTATCAGGTTTAGATCTACCAAATATTTTATAACATTCACATTTACATGTCCCAAACGAATATCCTATAAAGTAGAGCACTCCATCAAATAAGAAGAAGTAGATGCGTCATTCTTATTATCAAGTTTCTTTTTTGCATATAGGCGACACATGAGAATTACATTCACTTTGAAAAGTATGGTTAGGGTATAGCCTCGACCAATGGACTTTTCAAACTTGCTAAGTTCAATTTTTTCAAACTCAAACACTAATTTAAACTCATGATTTACAAGTAAAGAACCAGAAATAAGATTCTTTCGGATAACCAGGACATGCAACATATCCTTCAGCATCAACTCCTTGGCACTTGTGAGCTTCAGCATCACATTTCTTAAATATTTGTACTCCACTTTTTCTCTTAAAAACATCACATTATCTCTAATATATTTTTATTTTCTCCTTTTATTTTATTTACTATTTATCTATCTTATAATATATACTTCAATATATAATAATAAACTCCAACAAAACAATATGTATGCCATTTTCCCTAAAGATGTTATATCTTTACCAATTCTATTTTGTAAAATTTATTTTATCTACTAATTTTTTTTTAAAAAATATAAATATAATTTTCTTAGCATTTAGGTTGGATTAACTTTGTAAATTGTTGTCTGATTTTTTGTTAATAAAAATCTTATATTATGTGTGACATTCGATATTAAAAATTATTTCTTTGTATACATAAATATCATATCAATATGTTGAATCATCTCAACAAGTATGACATTTTATATTAATATAAGGGGCATCATGTGTGTTATACTATATTTTGATATGATGAGTTATTATTTAGCTATGTTTAATAAGATAATTTTTTAAATCAATATAAATATTTAGAAATATTACATGATGATATGTGTTGGGGGTAAAAAATTACCTTAGCCCAAATCATACTAGGCCTACTTCATTAGGGCCCATAGCACCTTCAAAGCCTACCTGCCAAGCGAGAGGACGGCCAATCGAGTGTCGACCCGAGTACCGGCCCACCGCAAGGCCCTATCCTACCAACGGAGCCTTCCTGACATCCGTGGAGGCATGGCTCTCGAAGTGGCACCACAATCATTAAGGACTTAGCCCACTAACCCACTCATGTAACTAACCCGATCTTCGCATATAAATAAAACCTCCCCCTTCCAGGATGGGGGGTGTCAAGCATTCTTCATAGAGAAATAAACAGTCATCACCAATTTTCTTCAATTTCATTTTCTATCTGAATATTCGCCTCTCGCTTGCAATTATTTATGGAAAGTTTCTTGTGATTTTCATCACAAAAATTTGAACCTCAACAATTGGCGTCGTCTGTAGGAACTTTCTGGTAAAATGATAGCAAGAAAAATGTCTCTACACTGACACCAACCGATGGATGGAGTGGTAACAATTATCAATGTGAAGTTGGCTGAATACCGTGTTAAGCATGAGGAAGAACTTAAAATCCTCGAAAAGAGAACCAAAGGCTGAGATTAATGATGGAATCCATTTTTGAATCTCATGGCATCGGCTCGTCTGGAACTAAGAAGGGGAGTACTCATCATCTGCCCCTCAAATTTAAGGAGTCACACCGCGATACGACAAAAACCCTCATGATCTCAACGCAGTCGCTGACGATGAGGAAGGTGACAGGGTGGCCGACGGATATCCCTAACGAAGCAGATCGGTCCCGTATCGATCAAGAGAAAAGCCCGTGGGCGAACCAGAGGACTATATCTTGCACTCCTCGCGCTAGCTGCAGTTCACAGATCCCACCACTCAACTAGTAACATGGGTCAAAGGCCACTAGAATGGGTCGCGGAGCAAGCAGCAACCTGAGAATGCCCATGAGGACATTGAAGAACGCCTTAAAAATATCGAGGGACGGTTCGCTCACCTCCCCAGAATGATACCTCAACCTAGGCGGATCGCCCGAGGGAGCTTTGCCGATCCCCCCTTCACGAGGGAACTAGACACATAATTCACTCACTTTCACACATAATTATGTGTGAAGGTGAGGGAATTATGTTCTGTTGTACCCTAGTTAGGACGACTTAGAACAAACTATCTGATGTTTCACATGCGATTAGATTAAATAAGGTTAAATGAACTTTGTCTCAACTTGAATAAACATAGTAGGAGTAGAGTGCCTAGGATCTGATATTTGTGTTATTAATTTTTCTACAACTTTTAATTTGCTCAACGTTTGATTCATGCTTTAGTTTAATATAATTTAATACAACTAATTCAAAAATTGTTGTCTTGTCTAAGTCAGTAGTTAAGTGTCTAGGTTTTACTGTAAATTAATTGAACTCCATAAGTAATCAAAGGATCCATAATTAAAATTTGTTCGTATAATTCATTGCTATCAATCCACATAACGGTTCTTCTCAACCACATCTCGAAAAGAACATCGAGGTTTATCAGATGTTTCGTCCGTCCCTTCTCGAATAGCCCGCTTAAGTGTCCGGGCAATTGAGTTCGGTACAGCACCGGATCCATCCAACATTGGAAATTGATCTGTGTTGAGATTAGGGGGGTCTGCCCCCAGACTTGCCGTGGCTGGGAGCCATTTCCAGGGAGAGCGTTGGGAACCATTTTTTCCCACGTAAGAATATATTTAACTACATTTATATGTCTATGCCTAGTCAAGTACATGTAATAGTTGTTGAAGGGTGTCTTAGCAATTAAGATGTGTGCATTCTATTTACGTAACGGATAATTACGTTTATACCATATTTAAATATATCCTTTTCTTTAGAAGAATAAATATATCCTTTTTGATATTTATTTTTTGAGACATTGTTTTATATCTTTATAATCTGTTTCTTTTCTGCCTTACATAGCTGTTTTTTATAACATTCTTCTGAAACGATTTCTAAACATCTAAGACAAATTACTATTCCATAATCAATTCATATTTTAAATAATTTATGTAATTGACCTACATAACTTTTAAACATCACAAAATCATCTACATTTTTACCACACAATCAATGAATTACTTAATTCATCTAATGACCCATTAATACAAGTTAAATCTTCCATAGTTCAATCTTGATATAAATATAGATATAGATGTGGATTATAGATTATTATTGATAATGGGGCCTAAATTACGTTAGTAGTCCATATGAAATACATTGAAGCCCAGCCCACTGCATACCTCACCTAACCCTTAGAAACATGAATGTTATATAATCTCTCTTTCAGATGCAGAACGGCCTTTCTTCTCTCTTCTTCCACCCCCTCTTCATCTCTTCAGCCACGCCTCTCTTGGACGACTAAATCCTCTATCCTTCCGAATTGATTCTCAGAGATCCACTAAATTTAAAATCCCCCAAATTTCAAACCCTCAGCTCGTTTCTGTTTCTCTTTCCGTTCTCATTATCCCGAATCAGAAGGAGAGAGGAAAAAGCGGCCTAGTCGTCCTTACTCAGCTTCGCGGACGCATTCATATGCTCTATTGTGCGAGGTAAGGTGGCAATTTTCGCTGGGTAAAGCTTAACGGCGACCAATATGTTTTGTCTGATTTGTTAATCTGATTAATTTCGAAACAATTAGAATGCTATGTGCGTTGAAAAGCCAGTTGATATTTATTTTTCAAATAATAAGCCATTTGATATTTATAATCATCAAGACAAGTATGGTGGGGATTTTATCTAATAATGGAACATTACTTCTAATTTTTATTTATTTGTGTATTTATTTTTACATCGACGCTTCCTCTAAGATTGAACTCCTCCTAGCCTAAAAAAGTTTAACAGAATTTATAACGCAAATGTGGAGTATGAATGGTGCAGAAACATTGCAGTTTTTTCTTGTCTTTTTTAGTTGGAACGGGGGCATTAAGTCTTATAGATACTCTCGATCTGGGAAACTTTGGTCACTTATTAGTCTTAGAGCTGGACACATTACAAATATAAATTTGAAAGCTCATAAGAGATCACATTCCACCGCTATGCCACTCCCGTAATAGAGGATGAAAATTTGGATTAGGGTTTCAAATTCTCATTGAGTTTCGAAACCCTATTTGGAGAATGCTAAGAGACTTTATTAATTAGAAATCTGATAAATTGATTATCTTATCCTTAAAAGTTACCTTGATGAATTTATTATTATCAGTTTTGAATTTTTTTCGTAGGTTGATGGCCCCACTCCTTTTAAACTATTTATGCACATACAATTTGATATTCTTACTGCTTTTTGGCTTCTGATAGGAGGAATAATGGAGAAGGAGCTTACAGAGCTTTTCGAGTCAGTGAAGAGGGCTGCGGATGCAGCTGAGAACTCCCCTGGGGAAGAGGATCGATGCATTGATGCATTGAAACAGCTCAAGAAGTTTCCTGTTAATTATCACGTACTTGTATCCACACAGGTGTGTTCAAGTGTCTTAGCATATTGCGTTGCATTTTTTTTATACTATGATGATTCTGTCGATGGATAATACATTCATTTTGCAGGATTTTTATTTTATGCATTTTTCTTTCACATTTCATAAATATGTTGTTAGAATCCGGTGTTTCTTAACCTGAAATTGTAGGCAATTTAGACTGACCGCTTTGCTCATACTAATCTGATAACATGCTGAATTGCATGCAAAAGTTAATTTCGTCTTAAGAATTTGATTTCGGTTGGAGATATTGTTATAGAGGCAATATGTTTCCGTATTGGGCATAATTTTTGCTAGATTGTGCATTTAGTGGTTCAGTTGAAAATTCCTATGTATTACTTTTGTCATGTTTTCTTTTTCTAGTCGTAATCCGTCATCCACTTTCCAGGGGTGCCAAGTGTTACTGACAGTTTTCCACATGGTCAGCTGCAGATTAGGGCTCATCTAGTTATGAGCTCATAGTATATAATTCAGTTTCAAAGGTTGAAGTGTAATATATTAGGTGGTCCAAATGTGATTACTCTCCTTTCAAGTAATCTTTTCTTTTCAGTTCTAGGTTTATTGAGAAAATCACATCTTTATAAGATCCTAATAAGAAACTTAGATTTACAAAAATGTAGACATTTTGCATTTGAACCTATACTCAAGTGCATGTATGCTCTAAATGCCTAAAGACCTTGCTAGTTTCTTCATACAATTTCTTCTTGTTGGATTTGATGCATTTGATGTGATTCAATTGCTTCTCACTTTGGGTTTCAAGATGATCCTTTTGTGTGTTTTCATTTTCCTCATCACTGCTACAATCTGCTGCAAGACTTTATACACTCACTGTAGACGATAGTGAGGCACTGATGTTTCAGATTCTTAGTTGTCTGGTCAGTTTATTGGTTGAGCAGTCGTTATTCCTTTTGTATTTAGCAATTGACTTTTAGCAATTTTGGATTGTGTAGTTTGTTTAGTTCTAACATTTTGGTTTGATTCTCTTTGCCTTCTTTAACTTATTTCAGGTCGGGAAGCGTCTTCGC
>AYJT01102459.1:0-13559 GCA_001278415.1 Ocimum tenuiflorum
AATTCATGTGGGCTTCGGCAAAATTTAATCTTTAATCCAAAATAAGCTAGCATGTCCCGGGAGATGAAAGGATCAAAGCTCCATCCCATATTATTATTCGAGTTCTTGAAATTAGATGAAAAAAGGAAAAAAAAAAAAAGGAAAAAGTTATTTGCTTACTCTGTGTTTGTGTGGAACATGTAACGGTTGATGATTTGAAAAGGAGGGAAAGAAGTGGTGCATTTGCCGGCTGGGCCGGCCATTGTTGCTTTCGGGAGTTTGCTTCAGAAGAAGGTAAAAATCCCATCCATCACCTCTCTTTGCGGTCAATTTTCTTGCAAGAACTCTCTCTCTCTCTCTCAGGAGTTGGAGGAATTATTAATTTTTTTGTCTGTCTCTCTCCTAAACATACTAAACCCTTAACAACTCCCCATTATATTACTCCATAAAACCCCTTCCATTTGCAGTGTTAAAGCAGACATCTTCTTTATTACAGACGTTTGTTGCAATAGAAGGACAGCCTGCGGAAAAGTCCAAGAAACATGCCTGGCATCGATGAGTTTAGCTGGGAAGATGCTTCTCTTCTTTCTCGTCCTGACCCTGTTGTGTTGGAGCTCAACAGATTGCAGAATCAACTCAGAGGTTCATCATTTTTCCCTTTCCTGCATGAATATTGCGCTTCTTTCATCATGTTTTATGGTTAACAATCCTAGAATTCTAGTTGAGAGTGTCATTTCCTCATCAAGAACCATATTGTAGATTGTATTTGAGATGAATAACAGAATTGGTTCAGAGATGTGTCATCTTTTCATCATGATCTGCACTGCAGCAGGCAAGTTTCAGTAATATTTTATGTATACGAACATCCTTATTTTTGTGCCATGCGGTTGGCTTCATGTATTTCCTTGCAACACAGCTTGGTAGCAAGGAATTAACAACTAAAAGATACAATTGTATGACATTACTCTTTTTCCTTCAAAACTCAAACTTTTAGCTATTAAATGGTTTGATAAGAATTCTTGCTGTCTGTGCCATTACTCTTTTTCCTTTAAAACTCAAACTTTTAGCTATTAAATGGTTTGATAAGAATTCTTCCTGTGTATGTCAGTACTCTTTTTCCTTCAAAACCCAAACTTTTAGCTATTAAATAATTGGATAAGAATTCTTGCTGTCTATGCCATTACTCTTTTTCCTTCAAAATTCAAACTTTTAGCTATTAGATGGTTCGATAAGAATTGTTGCTGTCTATGTCAGTACTGTTTTTCCCTTAAAACTCAAACTTTTAGCTATTAAATGATAAGGATTCTTGCTGTCTCTGAAAACATAGTAATGTGATATTAGATACTATTATGCTGGTTTCCTGACCATTCTGAAACAAGACCAAATGGAACGAGTGAACGAACGAGCAAACCTCTATGACTATAGGGTATGAAAGCCTTGAAATATTTGAAAAAATGAAAAGTTGTTAGAGTTGTTGCTACAATTACTAGTTCTTAACTATCTTATTCAGTCAGTGGTTATGGAAAACAGCACTCTATAAAGAAAACATTCAATTTTTAATTGTTATATTGTAATTATATTGTCCTTTTTAGGGGATTGTTCCACATTGAAGGTATGATATGATAATCTAGGAATGAAGACACCGACTCGATGCCATGGGACATCAGGGACCCAGTGATCTTCATTATTTATGATTTTGAAATGTTCTGGGCTCTGTTAATTCATATTAATTCTTAATTCAGAAGCTTCCGTTCTGTTAGACCTCAGTTTTCTTAATTTTCCCCTGAAGACTTTGGAAATGGAAATAAGCTATTAAATTGTAAAAGTTCATTTAGAACAAGGCTCGGTGACATTGGTCGACCTTCCAAATGAATACACAAGTACAAAGGTCCTGCTAAGTCTTGATTTAGCTATTTTCCTAGCACATGAGTATCTCTCCTCATTTCTCCTCATTTACAGCGCTGTATATTTAATGGCCTGATTATTAATTTAAAAATCGCTTTATCAAACGCTCATTTTAGTCCATGGGGTAATTCTCTTTTAACATATTTTGGAGTTTTTGGACATGATTAGGCAAACATTATACAGATATAACAATCTGTATTTTCTGCCATTACAGTGAAGGAAAGGGAGCTGGGGAAGACTCAAAGCGAAATTCGTGCACTGAGAGCAACTGAAGCGCTGAAGGATAAGGCTTTAGAGGAGGTACTTGTAGTCACTTTCCCATCTCCTGGTGAAACTGCGTGATTACATTTGAAAATTTCATTTTTAATACAAAAGCAGCAATAGTTTATATGATGCAGTTAATCATTCAGCATCGTAACATTTGGTCATATTATTTGACTTGTCGTGTATATTTATGATACGAACATTACAGTTACAGTTGATACTATGAAAAGGAAAATTCAAAGTGTTTTTTCCTCCTTGGCTGGATAATATATCATTATGTTACTGCGTCTCTGTCATTTGCTTCTTACATACATGCTTTTTTTCCAGCTTGGAAGTGAAGCCAGAAGGTTGGAAGAGAAGCTAAGATCGAGTGAGAACATTCTTCAACAGAAGGTGTGAATTCTTTTTCTGTTTTGGCCGTTTCCTCCTCTATCAAAATAAGCATTAAAACAGACATCGTCAAATGTTTCGGGTCTGATTGGTGCAGAATCTTGACATCAAGAAGCTCACAGATGAGAAGAAGGAAGCATTGTCTGCACAATATGCAGCTGAATCAACTCTTAGAAGAGTTTACGCCGATCAAAAGGATGATGATTCTATTGCCATTGAGTCAGTCATTGCTCCTCTAGAGGCCGAACTTAAGATGTGTAAGAACGAGGTAATAACATAGTAGATATGAAATATCTACAACTGGTATTCAATTTTAACCCAGTTTCTTGGAACATTTCAGATTGCAGCATTACAGGAGGATAAGAGGGCTCTGGACCGTCTCACAAAGTCGAAAGAAGCAGCATTGCTTGAAGCAGAGAGAATATTAAGAAGTGCCCTTGAAAGAGCTCTAATCGTCGAGGAGGTTCAAAATCAAAACTTCGAGCTTAGGAGGCAGATCGAGATATGTCAGGTATATGATTTAGATCACATATACAGGGCCCATGAATATATTCCAAGTCAGCATCTATATGTATGCATGTTTCTTGTGGTAATAGGAGGAGAACAAAATTCTCGAAAAGACGAACAGGCAGAAGGTTTTAGAGGTCGAAAAGCTTAGCCAAACCATTAACGAGCTCGAGGAGGCCATTCTTGCAGGGGGAGCCGCAGCCAACACTATTCGTGACTACAAACGACAGATATCTGAACTTAATGTAAGAAAGGATCTCTACTAAGGTCATCTTAGACCCTTAATTTATACAAAACAGAACGTACCCAGAATCCGGGCCTTCATTTTCTTGAACCGTGTAGGATGAGAAGAGGACTCTAGAAAGAGAACTAGCAAGAATAAAGGTTTCAGCAAACCGAGTAGCAACGGTGGTGGCTAATGAGTGGAAAGATGAGAATGAGAAAGTTATGCCTGTTAAACAATGGCTTGAAGAGAGAAGGCTATTGCAGGTATGCCCATGAAACACTTCAAATATAAGTATTAAGTTTTAGTACCAGATAACACCGAGAATCGAACGTTTTAATTTTTTTCTTTTGTTGATTGTGAGATTTCTATGTTGTAGGCAGAGATGCAGAAGTTAAAAGACAAATTAGCAATCTCAGAGAGGGCTGCCAAAGCTGAAGCACAAGTCAAGGTGACGCTTCGCGCATCATTTCAGCTACAAATTGCATCAATTTGGAATTAAAATTTTTGTTGGTGGCCTAAATATGCAAAAACATTTTGTTCCAGGAGAAATTGAAGTTGAGGCTAAAGACACTCGAAGAAGGTTTAAAGAATGCTTCTTCTTTCTCTAACGGATCTCCCAAGAATGAGAAAGCGATGAACTTCTTTGGAATCCTATCGAGTAATACCGGGACAAAGAAGAGATCTACTTCACAACCTAGGGGATCCACCATCACTAAGCGAACAATGCAGATGATGGATGAGAAACACACATCAGAAATGAATTTAACTAATGGCTTGAAGAAGAAAAATCCCTCCACAGAAAGTGTGCCGAAAAAAGGTTTGTGGGCTTCTAGAAATAAGGTTGCTGACAACAGCGGAAAGGAAAATGCAGAGATGAACAAGAACTCAATGGTCGATGATAAAATACAGAACAAAGATGAAGTTACAGAAATGGGAAGCACAAAAGGTGTGACCGGAATTGACTATGAAGATACGGTGTCAGGAGTTTTATACGACCGACTTCAGAAAGAAGTTATACATTTGAGGAAATCCTCTGAGTTGAAAGACATTACTCTGCATTCCAAAGATGAAGAAATCAAGGTAAGTTTCTAGCAGCTCCGCACAAACTCTCACACTATCTCAGTTTTAAGTTAGTGATGAATCATCACGCAACGTATATCTTTTTGGTTACAGATGCTAATGAAAAAGATTGAAACACTGGCTCGAGCCATAGAAGTGGAGTCGAAGAAAGTAAAAAGAGAAGCAGCGATAAGAGAGAAGGATTCAGCGATGGCAAAGCCAGAAGAGAAGACAAGAAGCACAAACTCATCCAAAAGGTTACCTCTGTCTTCGTCGTGATTTCTCCTGCAACATTTCTTTTGCCATTTGTTCAGGAAACCAGTCCTACCTTCCAGCTATAAACGCATGTGAATTCTCATGGTTTGTGGCACCCATTGATTAGGTCCATGAATGCCTATTGAAGATACATTTCTGGTGAATAAGGAAGCTTCTAGAGCAGTAGACAGATTTGCTAATAGGATTGTGAAATGTTGAGTGCTTAGTTACTAGCTTCATGATTTGTAGAGTGTGATTTTTGCTATAATTGATCTGATTTGCCTGTATATGCCTGTACAAAGCAAATTATTCAATAAAATATTTGTTTGTATACTTGCGCAGCAAAGCTGACCAGAATCTCTAGAAAGTATAACTCAAGCGGTAATGTTCGGTTTAGTTTTTGGAAATCACTATGGATATGAGTGTGACAGTCGATAATCTTCAAAACTGCTCCTTGCATGTTACTTTTAGTGTAAAGAGAAGTAAAACATACAACAGAAGGCACACCACCTCTCAATCTTCCTTGTTTTGAAATTCCAACCTTTACATGTGGAAAACTGGGGTTGTAATGCAAACCTATATGCTAAAGCTAACAGAAAAAAGAAACAAAAATAATATCCTAAACTTCAGGAATTGTAGCTAAAGATGGCCTCCATTTCTTTCCTCTCTTTCTTACAGACTGAATCACAACATGTGTCTGTTTCAACCCCTCCAAACTTCTCTTTAGCAACTCCAATTGTTTCTTGTTCAACACTATCTTCATTCTCTGGCTACTCTCATCTCCATCTAGCTTCACTTTAATGCAATGCTGCAACTCTCTTGATTTCAGCAATGCAGACAACGGCAATGCCTCTGCAGAGACGACGGTTGCCTTCTGTTCTTGATCGTATTCATCGGGGCTGACTTTCTTGCTGCCAATGCAGTTTCCCATTTTGAATTGTGTAGTTGTTCAAATGAGAGAGCGTATTTATATGTTGTTACTGCTGCATGAACGTGCATTCCACCTTGATGAAGCTTGTTTGTAGGCAGTTAGTGGAGAAGCAAATAATCAAATAAAAATTTCCAATAATGTGTCGAGTATTCTGTGATTAGTAGTTGAGTAGGGTTAACGTGTGGATTTTTTTATTGTTTTGGACCAAATACTTCTGCTGCTATGCATTATTAGGGTAGTGCACCGTTGAGGTTGACTTTTTGAGATGGACTAAATGCTGATCATCTAGAAAGTCAAAACTCTTTGAAGATTGGCAAAGGTCATATCGATTTCGCGACAATTCGTGTTAATTGGATCCTCATCGTATCGACCTATTAAGGATCACTTTGTATTCAATCTAAATTCAAATTCGGCCCATTAAACCCAAGTGCGATAAGCACGGACATCACATGAATCCAATTCGATAAAAAAATTGATCCGATAAACACGATAATGATCCAATATAAATTCAAATTTGGAACGTGAATTGTGATGGAAAATACATAATATATTAATATTAACTTATAAATTTCTTAACGGATATCCAAATCTGATTTGATCCGAACCCAACACGATTCTGGCCCAAATTTTTCTTCTTCTTATCGAATCGATTGGATAATGATCTGTATGATTGTATCCAATAAAGCTCAACATTAACATGTTATATTATCTTGCAAATTTATGTTGGATTATTGTGTCGTGTCTGAAATTGTCACCTCTAAAAATTCTCCAACCTTGTAGTATTGAAATTGTGATGAAACGTTGAAACTCTAAAATCAATTTGGAATCTATATTTTTGGTTCTGATATTTGAATAATTTGTAGCTTCAACTTATAACAAGATCAAGTTTCATAAAAATCCACAACTTTCATGAATGACGATGACAAAAAAAATCACTAAAATAATACCAAAATAAAATTATCATACGATGAGCAGCAACAATTGCTTCTTAATTGAGGTCTATAGACGGTTTTTCGGGGTCGGGTTGCGGGTTCGACTAACCAAAATGAACTTCATTATTATTTTTTATTCTTTTATTATATCAACCTTCAGAATTTTAGTTAGAAGTTTTTACAAACAAAAAATTGGAGTTAGATTTGGCATGTTTAATTTAATTTAAATTTATATTTTTAATGTAAAGCAATCCGGGTTAGATTTAATAATTCAACGATAATCCAAATTAGATTTGATGATTACAAGAAGTCTGTGTTAGCTGAAATTTCCACATAGAATTCTTATTAGCTGAAATTTCCACATAGAATTCTTATTCTATTTTCCACATCAAATTTTCGGTACTAGAACAATTACCAGAGTTAGGTTTGATAGATTAAATTAGTTTGAGTATTTCTTTTTATAAAAAAATAGTTTGAGTTAAATTTATTACTTGAGCTTTTACTGGACTAAAAGTTAAAATATTAAGTTTCATTACAAAATTTGAAAGTACTTATTAAACAAGTGAATGTGAATATGTGGTTGAATTATGATGTGATCGGTGTGGTTCTTGTCTTGTTCAGTTCTAGTTTAAGCTTAGACTAAACTCTTTCCTTATAAAAAAAAAAATTAGTAAATTTCTGCGAAAACCCGTCACATATTTATAGTTATCCATTTAACTAAGACGTCATTGTAATTTATGTACTACTTGCACCAAATTATCAAGGCTTTACAAATAATTATTGCTAGACCTAAATATATAACTAACAAATTAATTCTATTCGAAATCCCAACCATGAAACATTGGCTGGAATCCATTAACAAACAATCAACGACAACAACCACCAAACAATCCAACTCCAAGAAATTATATGACTACTTATTTTAATAGAAATGGTGGTATATATTTGTTCGATGATAATCACATGATTGAGCAAGATTCAGAGTTCTCCTCGCTAATGTAGTAATCGCATCTCGTGACGTGGCAGGACCCTTTATGGTATCCGTACACGTCGTTGCCCGGCGGCGCCGCCACCCTAAACCCAAAGTAACATGGCGTCAACCCACAATTTTCCGGTGGAGTTAGCGCCGGCTGCTCCGATTTCCGACGGCCCTTTTCCGGTGGAGGCGTCGACTGCTTTTCTTGGGGCATGGAAGACTCTTTGATTTTGATGGTTTTGATGATTTTGTTTCCTTTACGACATAATTCGTCTCGAATCTTCTCTGGGTTGCAGCAGATTACTGTGATTGTGACCGTGTTCGCCTTTTCATCGTACACTTGGTCTCTGATTTCTCTTGTCCGAAATGTTTTTGACATCAATGTCGAATCAACTTAGTTTTTTTCTTTTTCTTTTTTATTTATTATAAAAAAAAGAGGGAAGAGATAAAGTTGACAGTGGCTATATGTATGCATGTTTAGTTGGTTGAAATGGATGGTACATTATGCTACTGTGCATTAAGGAAAAGATTCGATCAATTATTGCAAACCATTAAAAAAATGGAAACAAACGATCATATAATTGAGATTGTGGAGACTCACGTGGAAATTTGCAGAGAATTTTCTTCACTTTTTTGCAGCAGCAACAACACTGCAGATCGACATTCATCACCATGATAAGAGTCACCTGTTTCGTCCACAAACAACAAATCTACAAATCAACACACACACACACTATAATATTTTCTTACAATGAGAAGAAAGTGATTGCGTATGAACCTTCTCGGCCATGGATATGATTTTTGAGGTATGAAAATTGATGAGGAGAAATACTTCTAATGTCGGAAAGAAGAAGTGAAAATCAAATGATTAAAAGGGATGATGTTGAGAAATTTAAATTCATGAAATCATCATCTCAAATTTCTCCAGGCCCAATGCATATGGGCTGAGCTCATGTTTTGGGCTTAATATAATCAAATACTGTTGGGCACTTTAATGAAAGGATATTGAAAAACACAACTATGATTTCATAAAAGAAAAACCTCTATAACAACCTTACATAATAATTGTTTAGCTTCTACATAGAAGCTAACTTTGCAGCAACTGTTTGGCTTCTCTTGGAGCAACGATACCTTGTGGCTATCAAGAGTTCGAGGTTCCTCCTGACCAAGTGCGTTCACGGGTTAAATTATGATGCCATGAGGGTGGCGCTCCCTAGATCTATTCTAGTTTAAGTACTAGTCAATTTCTTGTAAAAAATAATAATATTAATTGTTGAACTGCGAAATGTGCCACTTGACTTGATACTTTACCGGTAGTTATTTTTCAACTAAAAATTTGTCAAAACTGAAAACATTGTCGTGAACTATATGGTTCATATGAGTATGATTCAAATATTATTAGTTTATTTCTTCATCCTCTATGGATTTTTTCCAGCCCGATTATCAGGTTGTGCATGTGTCACATGTATTTTAATTTAATTTAGGGCAACAATGAAATTCATGAAATTACTTAATATGAAACTAACCATTATGTAAAAAATGATCAAAGAGAAACCAAGCCTCAAGAAGAATTGAGAAATAAAAATTGATTTCAAATATATATATGTGTGTGTGTTTGTGGATTTAAGAGAATTGGTGAAAATGGTATGATAATTTTGTAATTTATGTCAACTTTGAAAGCTATTTCAGTTTAAACTAAAAAGTAATTCAATAAAATTACAAATGTATAAGTTTTCTGAGGAACCACCAGAGTATGAACTAAGAAATAGTTATATAGTTATTCACTTATGCACCATTGTCGTCTATATTTCTCTCCAAAAGAATTGGTATAATTAATGTGTGACCGATTGTGTTGAAAGTTAACTTGAAGATACTTCATCCTAATATTACATATACAAGAAGTTATAAAAATTCTTATATTTGAATACTTGTGCAACTGTTGTTTGACTCATTTTCTAAATATTTGATTTACACATCAATCTTTTTGGATCTTTCTTCCTCATGTTTGCATGCGATTGTAATATCACTAAGAATCAAGAATCAAAACTAAATATTCAAAGCAAAAAGTCACAAACTAAATAAAAATATGTATGTGCATAAACACTACAAACCAATTCCAACTTGTAATACTCCCTTTAATTCCTTTCACATTTCTTTCCTAAGTGACAAATTTGACATACTCCTGAACTTTAAACATAACTAAAGATCAAGAAAATAAAAAAATTAGAGACGTTGTCAGTCTAGGACCTAAAAGATATTTTATTTCTCGATACATGACTTGAAAAATGAATTTTCAGTTTAGGACGCCTATATTCTCAATCTAGGACCTCAACATGAGGTCCTAGATTGATGATCTTTTTGGTTCCAGATTGAAAATTTTAAAGATCTTTTAGGTCCTGAATTGATAACTAAATTATCTTTCAGTTCTAGATTGAGAATACTCCAAAAATTTATTATACATCAAAACAACCAATCCAAACTTAAACTCAAAAATCACAATTCTACTTTATCCAATCAATCTTACTTTTTTTTTTCCATGAAGAAATCCAGACGAGCCCTAAAGATTTAATTTTGCAAGTTAAAGTTGGTAGCCTTCGATGTCAATCCAGATAAGAAGTTGTAGCAATTATTCAAGATTAGTCCTTTTCAAGATTTATAGTTTATAGCATTGTCCCATTTGAGATATTTCAATAAAATTCAGCTTTTTTGTGGATTGCCTTATGCTTCCAAATCTTTTGAAAAAGTATTAGTCACTTTTTCGTCTTTTATGATTGGCTGGAATCTTGATGAATGCTACGTAACTCGATTCATAATCTTTTGCAAGAGTTACATCCACAATTCACATTAAAAGGTCAAATTATTTTCGAAAGTCGCGATGATAATATTGTTGAGAAAGGTATTTCATAATCATTTTTTGTACTTTTCATAATCATTTATCAATAATATTTCAACATGTTTTCGAAATTTATATACTCGGCAGGTTTCTAAGGAGAGTTAACTTCAAACATTAACACAATTTCTTAAAAAATTTATATAAATCATTTTGGAATATTAAAAATTACATCACAATTTATTTCTTTTTTTTATTTCCACTAAAAATTCTAAATTAGTGTGATTTTATTTTTATATTTATTTTGTACTATTCCACGTGAATGCAATTTCGCATGCACCTGTTGCAATTAGTAGGAAGAAAATTTATGTGATATAACCGAATTTTTTTTTTTGAAAAGTATATTATAATTACCGGGATTCAAAAACATGTCATGATTGTAAAACTGATAAAAATGTGTTAAAATTTTCATTTAATTATTTTTAAATAATAGGAATAATTTATTGCCGGCAAATTACATAGATCTTTTATCTATACTATATAAAATAGCAAAATGAGAAAACAGTAGCTTTTTCGCCCTAAAGTTCCACAATTTTTTCTCTTTTTTTTCTGGGTTTAATAATATTATTATGAGAGAGAGAATTACTGTAGCATGTAACCAATCAAAGAGAGAGAAATTAGTTTGGTGAAGATGAACTCGACTTTGATTAAACAATGCCATTTTAGTTATTCGCGCGCATGTGTTTTTGTTTAATTCTTTTTTTAAAAGTTTATAAATTGGATTTAATACATTGAATTTTGATGGATTAATTACAAAATTTAATTAACATGATTCTTTACTAATTTTGCAATCATAACACACTTTTTTTACTCTTAAAAATTAGAAACACTTTCGAAAATTTACTATTATAATACACATTTTCTAGGATTAAACAATTCGACATGAAATGCTGTGATTATTCATCATACCTGGGATAACTCAGTTGTTTTTTAGAAAAGAAGTCTCATTTCATGCCTGGTTGTTTTTCTTTTACTGTTAAAAAAACGTAAGGACCCACTTTTAGTATTTACAATAATTTATGTTATGCATTACATTATACTTTTTCTAGATTAAAATATATTTGGATTTGAAGGAGTCCGAGATTGTTGATGAAAAAACCTACTCATCTACGCAAAGATGTATATAACATTAATGTAATTTATTGTAGTCATGACTCTCGTCTTTAAAATTCAAATTATACTAATAATATATTAAATTTAAGCTATTTCCATTCCTTTTAATTCAAATTCACATGCACAAATTTATAAAAAAACAAGGATGAAAATACAAACATATTATTTATTCATCTATGAACTCATCTATGCAAAAATCGCATGCAGACATCATTAGAATCATTCCTCTTATTGATGATTAAAAAAATTAAGTTTTATATATGGAAATTGTATGTTTTCAACCAAACTTGCGAACTTGCTCTATGGGCGAAAATTATTTAGTTCAAATTTGACTCTTTTAATTAACGGTATTGGTAGCCATGGACTAGTTCCGATTTAGAATCAAAGGTTCAACAATTTCGAAATTTCGAAATCTGAACTGCCCCAGTGCCCCCCAATAGAAGGTTAGGGCTATAGTTCTGATTGTCCCACATGGTTTCTATTTAAAAAGGGCATTAATGGCCAATTCAGTCGGCTACGGTTTTGTTTCTGAACTGGAACCGCCGGATCTCAGCCTCCAAAAATTCAAACTTGAACCGGCTCTTGTAAATCCAGGCCCGATTCCAGTTTAGAATCACCCTCCACGATTTTGGTTTTGCTACGCCGATTCAATCAATTCTCGGATTGCCATCACTAGTTAATCAGCTACTGCATTAGAAGACAGAGAAATGTAAGGGAAAAAAATTATGCATAATGTATTGCCTCTCCACTTAAAAGCCTGTTCATGTGGTGATTCTACATGCTAACCCTAACCTTTATCAACTTCAAAATTGTTTTCTCTTGTTCTGAAAAAATCTATCCCTTCTCGCATAAACATAAAGCAAAGCAAAGCAAATCCCAACAGAGAGCAAGCACGACGCCCATGGAAACGGTGGATCCTTGAAACAGTCGAGCGAAGCCTCCAGCTCCTGAGACGCATGATAAACCAGAGAATGCATGGCATACAGATCATGATCTGAAGACTTCTGATAGTACAGAGCCATCTCATAATCAAAATGCGAAAGAGCAGAGACCGACTTCTCCAGCTTATACTTAAACAAGTTCCACCTCTGGTAAAACTCAGAGCGTCGACTATGCCCAAGAAGCTTCCTTTCCCCACCATGCGCCACGATCGAGTCGAGCACATCAACTCCACTCGTGATGCTGTAGTTCAAGGATGTCAAGATCACATTCCTCCGAGCAGCATCCTTTTGGACAAATGACAAGGAAGGGATCTCGGAGAAGGGCCCGAATGGAGTCTGTCCAATGCTCCACGTGTAATCGACGAGGGAGCTGTTGTGCCTAGGGCTCCAGACCATATGAGTTGGCGAAACGCCCCACATGCTCTGTAAAATAGAGCCCACTAAGGGTCTCTCGAGCTCACGAGTCTGAGTGATTACATGATGCCCATTGCAGCTGTAGTCACTCACGGTGTGGGAACTCCTTGTTCTAACTGCTATCACCATGTCTTTGAATGCTACTGTTTGGTGAAACCGGTCGAGCAAAAGGATTGCATTGAGATCAAGATCGAAGACGTAAACAGGAAGGACTCTGCCAAAGTCTTCCTCTCGGATATTGCCTATCCTCCTAAACTCATCGATTGATTCCAAGATTGTCTGATGCAGAAGCTTTGAGTCTAAATACTCGCTCACAATCAAGGTGTAGTCTTCGAATAAGTATCTAGATGTGTATGAAGTGGTGGCTCTAGTGATTGCAAACGAGCAAATGGAGCAGTGAGAATACTTCACCTCGTAGTTTCTGAAACTTAAACTCTGATCCCCAACTAATAGTCCTCGATCATCAACCTCATCCCTTAAAGCCCTCTCTATCAATTCCCAATCTAATCCGACGTTATCATCACCATCGTTTAAATGGATGAAATCAATAACCAGATTATTGTCGAATGGTACAGGAATTCTCAAAGAGGGGACTAACAGTACCCGATACGCACTCCATACTAGCGATGCCAAATCGGAGAGTAATGCCTTCCGCGATTTAGGCCGGCCGTGGAGCGCCGCGAGAGGATGAAACTCGCCCTTCGGTAGGACTCCGTCGCCGGCTAATGCAGGGCCGTAATCGACCGGTCCAGCGCCGAGATCGATCCAGAGATATCG
>AYJT01102467.1:0-10012 GCA_001278415.1 Ocimum tenuiflorum
CTCTGAGGCCCAAACTCAAGCCTCTCACGACACTGGGAAAAAATGATCACTAGGAATCGACATCTGCAGCCTATAAGTAGGCCCGAGCTCTATACCATGAGTTCGAAGTAAATTCATTCCTAACCCTCAGACATTTGTATATAATCCGGGGCTATATCATTATTCTTTGACGTCGCTTATCTGGGTTTGGAGTCATGATATCTTGATATTGAAATACGTGGATTTCTCCAACATCGACAAAAACACCCGGTTATATATAAGCAAAGCCCAGAACACTCGTACAATCGCTATCGCCGCACGTTTGAAAATTACTCGAAGCTAAGCTTTGGGAATTCAGTCAAGCCCGGATTATCCTTGGCTTTAATTTAGATTGGAGATTGACACTTCAGTTAGAACCTGCGTAACTATTTCATATGTAGCCCCACACTACGATTTGCGAACTCTATTTCAGACGTAGTCTCACACTACGATCTGCAAATTTGATCATCAACTCAGGCGCAGCATCGCACTATGACCTGCGTAGCACTAACACTATGCTTCCGCTTTTGTTTCGAAAACCTGACTGATATCACTTGTGGTAACCCGAGTGATGTGCGGGAAGCCGCAAGATCTCTGTCAAACTGCCCACGTGCATTGAGAAATCAAGGGCACGGACTAGGAGTGACATTAACCGAATGCCCACCGAACACAAAACATACGTGAAAATTAACCATTTTTCCACTTTTGGTTTGAAAACTGGAACGATGCCACTTTTGGTTTGAAAAACTGAGCGATGCGTGGGACGCTGCAAGACCTCTGTCGTTTACCCATGGTAATGACACGTAAGGTACTCTAAATACCTATGCCAGCAAACCAAATCATGGCCCTCTTAGTTCAGAGAATAAACCAAACAATGAGATCGCAGAGCAGTCGGACACTCGAGCTTATTCTCCAAGACATCTCGCTCGTACAAAGTACTTTGCATTAACTTCGAAGTCAAGCTTCGCGTCTTCAACTCAGGGCTAGCTCTCTCGAGAAGAAATTCTTTTCAAACAATAGAAAAGTCTCGAACCACAACAATCTGACAAACTAAGCTTGCAGCCAGGCACCTCAAAGTGAAACTCTCTGTGGGGTATACTTTCTAAACTCTTCGTAAAAGTTATAATTTGTCTTGACATATTGAGAACATGTTCTCCATGACCCCAACGGACGGGAAAATGAACCTCGATCAAGTGGCAACGACCGCCCGCAAGTCGTCCTGCCCCCGATAAACAGGTATCGACACCTTAATTCATATTTTGGCCGACCTAATTCATTGTAGGTTTGTCTCTACGAACCGATCAACTCGATCCGTGAAGATAAATGGGCTATTGTTGTGGGCCAAAATATTCGTTAAGCCTCAACCGTTGATCACGAGCCCAGAATACAGGCTTCGTAGCCACACCCTCAAACTCAGACCAAATCCGCGTGGAACCCGAACTCACTACCGGCCTTGACGCTCGAGATCGAGAAATTTCGCACGAGTAGCACCTCTTGAAGTCGCTCAGGGTTCGAGCTCGAGACATCGAGCACGTGCAGCCCATGAGCTAGAAGCCTCTGGAAAGATTCATTTGTTGACTCAACAGAGGGGAGAATGCGTGACTCCAACGGATTGCAGATTGCTCCCTGGGTTATTTGCATATTTAGTCCCTAGGCTAGGAAATATTAAGATTCGGTCAATGTAACAGTATAAAATAGCTCGATCACGCCGATCACACACGTCTTTCATATCCTTTACCTTTTCTGTACTTCTTCGATTATATTCTCCGGTGAGCACATTGCCGGAAAAGTTTGAATCCTTGTATTTTCGCTCGAAATCATATATAAAATTTCAGCCCGTAAGTTCCTATGGGACATAAAACCTTCCTGGAAGTTGCGGTGTCCGATTTACTTTCCTGTTTAGAGCCTAGATCATTCAAACGATAAAAAATAAACCTCAACAGAAATTATTAAGCCTTGACCGTTTGATCAACGAAATGGAAAGTCGAGATTCTTTCTCATTTAACACGTTAAGGGGTTTCAACATCTGACACTACTTGCATAGATAAAAGGGAAAATATGTAATTCTATCCCCAAGTATAGCCAATTATGCAATTATATCCCAAACTTTTTTTGTTATGTAGTTATATCCTGAAGTTTCATTTGTTATGTAATTATATCTTCAGTAGTTGACATCATCAAAAATTTTCTTACGTTATCGTTAAACGCTGCATTTTCAGTAACATGGTCATAAGTTGTGTTGCAACGAATTAAATGACGTCATTTTTCGTTATTTAGAAATGCCGTTGTTTATTAGTAGTAAAAATGAAAAGGTAAATCTAATCCAGAAGGTTTCCAAAGAATGAAAAACGACGTTTTAATTCGTTACAACACAAATTATGACAATTAAAAACGTAACATTTAACGGCTACATAAGCAAATTTTTGAAGATATCAACTACTGAGGATATAATTACATAACAAATGAAACTTTGGAATATAATTACATAATGAAATAAGATTATGATAGAATTGCATAATTAAATGTACTTCAAAATAAAATTGCATATTTTTCCTGGATAAAATGTGAATAAACTAAGCTAGTTTTTGTAAGCAACAGCAAGCTGGGGCTTGGTGACTGAGGCATCATCCGATAGATATATTGTATTTGTATGGCTTGAATTTTTGTGCTGCAAAATTGGTGCGACAACACAGGTGGTGTTGCTTTGTCTTTTGTGAGCATAAAAACCATACATGAATCATATTTTGTTCGTCTTCGGAAGGATGTTGCTCTTGACGATGCTGGTTAATTATCGAAGATACTTACGATGATAAATCAAAACGCCAACCATAATATATTAATGAAATTATGTCATTTAAGTCATAAATTTGACATTTGTATTACGACAGAAGACGACCCACCCGCTCATATATGGGTCGACCCGACACAATTAAAGCCGATGTCCAGCTACCAACAACATTCTTCAACTATTATCACTAATCTAGATCAGAAAAAGAGAGAGAGTGAACGGTCTATCAATTTACGAAAAAGGGGAAATCATCCAATCAATTGCATTTCTTTGTTATGTTTGTTTTCCTAGGAGTTTCCAAGTTTCCAACTTCTTAACCAATTCCCGATTTTGTTTGGGACCTCTTATCCGCTTTAGGTATGTTGCCATTGGTTGTCTTCTTTATCGTTATAGTTAATTATTTGTTTTGTTATGGGTTGAGTTGTTTTTTATTTCATTACGACACTTTTGGGGGCTCAATGACGGCTAGGTGATTGTTTGTTGAGGGATTGGATTGTGTATGAGCGGAATCGCGGGAATTTTACTGTTGGGAGTGATTATTGCTTCTGGAATGGTTTGTATATTTGTTTCAATGATTCATTTTTGACTTCTTTATATTCGGATTTTGCCTTGACGATCTATTAAGTTGTGAAGTTTTTGTTCGATGTTTTATATTTTCTCAGCTGTATCCTGGATTAGATCTTCTATATATAATTTTCTTCCAAGTTAGAGTCGTCAAGTTTTCTTTAGTTGATTTTTCTTATGAACTTTTAGGTTATGGTAAAGAAAACCTAAGTTGGATTAAGATGATATGTGGAGTTCCTAGCACCTTTTCAACTAAATTTGGCTTATGATAATTAACCATGCTACTTATAAGAGTCTTTCAACATTTACTTTCATAATAGTGGTCTGGTATTTTATTCCTCCATGGTTAACCTTGTATGGGAAAGGTATCTTTACTCAGTTAAATGCAAGCTTGCTTGCCACTGGTCCTGATGGGTCGTGGTAAGGATATTTAAGGTGGTCTGTGAAAGACGGTTTACAATTGGCGATGTAGCAAAAAGCAGGAATGCACGGAAGTTTTCTCTTATAGTGAAAATGAGGTTTTAGCATCTCTCTGATGTCTATGTCTTCCTTTGTTCACCCAGGGGTGAGGCTAGTTTTGTTTCTTTAATATGAATTATATTCACGAGTATTTAGAATTATTCATCACGTACAACTTAATGCATTACTTCTAGACTCTATTCTGTGGCTACTGTCCTTACAAGAGTACCCTTTTCCATCACGCATATTCGGAATGATTCTATATGTCCAACTTAGTGCATTCCTTCTATGTTTTACTTCTCCTGATGTAATGCAATTTCAAGTTCTGGCAGGTCATGAAGTGTGATTTTAAGAGTTTCTAGTGATGTCTGATTGTGTTAGCTGTTAGTGTATTTCTAGCAGATCTTTTTCTTATTATAGAATTAGAAGCTCCTGATTGGTGCATTACAAATAACTAGTATTTTATTATTTATTGTATTTAACCGAGAATTGGTTATTTAGTTCTTTTTATTTGGTTTTCTATTTAATTAGGAAGTTTATTTCAATTAGAACTCTAGTTTTGTTTATCTAGGAACTATCGTATTATTTTACAAAACGTAAGAGTTTGGGAATTGTGAGTGCAGAATTCTTTTCTTATTTTCATTGCCGTTCAATTAATATATATATTATCTTCTGCTCTGCTATTCCACATCTGTTCCTTTTCCAATTCATCCCTTTTTAAGCATCTGATACAAATACCAATAGATAATCAATTGTAGTCAGTAGATAGATGCAAACAGTGAAAGAATGAGAGAGATTTGCATATTCATTACAAATTTGGGGGCTATAGGGATAAACTTCCATCCTAAATATATTTATATCATAATTAAACTGAGGGGTTGTGAAGAGAAAAATGGGGCTGTGTATTGCATTACCCTTTTTGTAATATAAAACATCATTGAAAAATGCTGGACTATTCTATGAGAACTTCATGAAGTGAATCCATAAAGTTTATTTCAATTTTAAAGATGGATTTTGCCTGGATCTTTTTTTTTCTTAAAGATGTTTTGTGTTAATAGCAGGTTCTTGAAATTAGCAGCGAGGAAGGGGGATAAGTGGAGAAAACATCTTCTGTAATCATCATGTATAGGCAATCACCGAGTAGGAACCAGAGATCCAAAGGAATCAAGGTTAAAAATGTCTTGCAGATTTGTCTGTTACTTGCTGTTTGCTTTTGGTTGATCTACCAAGTAAAACATTCCCATGACAAGAAGAAAGAGTTTGAAGCAACTGATGCCAAAGTGTCACTTCAAAGCACAGGTCGCGACGAACTTATCAAACTTGGAAGGAAAGATATCCGTGCCCGAGTAGATGAGAAGAATGAGACACATGATGAAACATCAGAAGAAGAGGAAACCACTGGAGAAGAAATCGAGGAAAATAAACATGATGAAGATGAGTCGGAAGAGAAGAAAGTTGAGGAGGAGGACGATGAGGCTGGAGGCAGAGATGTTGAAACAGAAGAGCACGAACAAGAGAAGTCCGATGCAGAGATCGACAGAGAACAAGGTTTGGTAGATGGTGAGGAGAGGGAAGATGGTGAAGATAATGAGACACAAGAAACAGATTCTGAAGAAGGTCATGGTCAAATCGAGAAAGAAAGTGGTGTTGATGAAACCGATCATGATGCAGATGATAGGAGTGCCCATGAAGCACGCGAGGAACATTACAAGGCAGATGACGCTTCTAGTGCTGTCACACATAACCAAATTGTGAGTGAACATGTTAAGGACTCGAATGAGCACGCTGCAAACAATTTGGAAGAGGGGAAGGAGGAGAATAATGGGGAAGAAACTTATGAAAGCGGGAACAGGAGAGATTTAGAGGTGGAAGGCAACGAGGCAGCTGGAGATGGCCATCAAGCAAATGCCACAGCTTCTGCAAGCGAGGAAGACACAATACACAACTCTGAGAATGGCTCATCTCTAAATAATGAAATTACAGAAGGGTCCACTGATCAGTTGATGAGTAATAGCACATCTGAGCTCACATTAGAGAACAATGGCCTGCCCTCAGAAAATTTAACAAAGAGCGAGCCTGAGATGGGTCATGGTCCAGGAAATGTCACTGACGATACATCTTCTGAAGGATCTGATTTTCAAATTGAGCATACCAGTAATTCAATCCTAAATGTGGACGGTGCTCGGTTGGACTCTAATTCAACGGATTCTGCTGAATCCACAGATGCAGCAGGATCACACTCTGAGGAGTTCTCTGATTCATCTGATAAAACTACTGGCTCGTCTGCATCTGAAGATTCAAGATTAGAGGCTACTACTGAAGAAGGGAACACTACTATGTCTTCACCAGAAAAGAAAAATGAATTTGAGGTTGAGAAATCTGATTCAGGTGATGGTACAGATGAAAGCTTGGAAACGATGTCAACTGATAACCCTGAAGAAGTTCAAGAGGATGCCATTGATGTATCAGACACATCCATTTCAGTGTTGGATAAAGATATACGAACAGATCTCGACACACTCCCTGAAATACAAACTGAGGGAAGTAATAGTGAAGATGTTGCTGCAGAATGAATGTATAGGTATCAGTCTACTGTCCATCCCATCAATTTCCTTGGAACTTGTTGCGCCCTTGTTCTCCCTCGCAAATTATCAGGCTCCCATTGTATTATTTTGGTCTTTTTTTGTGTGTGAGAAATGTTATACACTGTATGGAGCTTTCTGTTTCAACTTTGCACGTAAAACTTGCGCAAGGTGAGGGCAACCAGCTTCTAGCTCACAATCTGTACGATCAACTTATCTGGTTTGCTTATGCTTGTAAGTTTTCAGCCATGCCTTTCCTTCAACATTTCGTGCATTATATGAGGATCTAAATCTTGCATGGACCAGCTTTTTCTTCTCCTTCATAGACAACTCAGCTTTGAATTCATCGTAGAGCAATGGCATCAAATTGGAGTCATTAACACGAAGGGACTGTTTTTTCGTCTATGCGAGGCTCAAAGATGCACGACTTTGGAGCCTATTGTTGTGTTGTACATAGCTGCATGTAGTTTTTGTATGGCTGTAATTAAGGGTGTAGTCATGCCGAGTCAAGTATTACTTTGCTAGTTGACTTGTTTATTGTTGAATTGAGCCTTGTCACTTATTGTTTCAAAGCTCAGTAATTTAATAGTCCTAGTCGAGTTTGAAAGAAATCTCTTAATTTATGATTGTGTCTAAATATTCATTTTCTTTTGCTAAAAGTTATTTTAACAAAAATAAGTCATATTTAATCAAATGCATTATAGTCTTATAAAAAAGCTAATCAAATACATATTATACTTATTACTGTTTAAAATTTAAAGAGTAATTTATATTTTCAATAAGCTTGCTCACAGGTAAATGCTACCAAGTTCAAGTTTTACAGGAAAAGATTATTTGTTGTGCTGTTATGCACAGTAGATCTGTTGTGTTTCAAATCCACCATAAAAAATCAAAGAAAAAAAATGAAAACAAGTAAAATATTTATAGTATGGTTTGATGCAGTGCACAACAACCTCCTTATTCCAAGTTTTACTCGTTTAGTTGATGAATTTTACTATATGAGATTGAACGAGTTGAAGCTGATATCCAAATACAAGTTAGGCAGGTTCAAAACCTCAGGTAATATACAAAACATTGACTTGCAACGTGGGTTGGTGGATTTATTTGTTGTCCTGCTTCCATGGCAATAGTTTTCTTGAGCATGCAGTTTAATTAAAGGTGGTTGATTTGTGAAAATAGGTGGCTGATGTTTGAAAAAATCATAGTTTAATTTGATTTTGTTCTGGGTAGCAAGTCAAGAATTTAGCTTTAAGGCTTAAAAAATGGATATACAATTCAAATCAACCTTGTTCATAGAAAACTCAGTCCAATCTTGTGATATCCGAATGCTCTGAATCCCTATTTTGTAGCAAATCTATTCCACATTCAACAATGGTGCAAATACGAATCAAATCAAAATATCTTTCCAATATCTGTGTGAAAACTTTTGAGATTTGAAACCTGTACAATTTAATTTCTCAAAGATCCATTAATTTATTATGTAGATAGAGAAGTTCGTTCTTTGATTTTTATTTTTTAATTTTTAAGTTGACGCGGAAATTCTAATGTATTAGGCTATCTCCAACCTTAACTCTATTTCCTAGTCAACCCTAACTTTATTTCCCAGTCAAATTTTCAATTTTTTACTATCCATCTACAACCATCAACTTTAAATTTCCCTCTACAATAGAATATTCCATTTTGAGAAAGAATTATTTCGAATTAATTGATTCCTCCGTCCACAAATCCAACATCTGGAGTCGAAATTTCTCTCGAATCATCAATAGGTAGCGAAAGGGATGAAAAAAACAAAAAATTCAGCAATGAGTTGCCATATATATACATAATTAATTTGCCCTAATTAATGACATTTCATTATCCCTAATTTATATTTAGTAAATTATTCAATTAAAACGAAAGTTATCAGAATTAAATAAAAAAATCTGTTTTGTAAAATTATAAATTTGTACACAATAAAGAAAGAAATTTAATATAAAAACAAAAATTAAATAACATAAATATTATTTTTAAAAAATAAAAAAAAAACATAAAGCGAAGAAAATAAATAAAAGAATTAAATACCGAAAGTGCAAGTGTGTTATTTAATGAAACTTTAATGTAATTCTGCCCTAATTAGTGCCTCCATATATGTACAGATGTACTTTCCACCAATAATTCTTTTACGCAGACTTCTCCATTCTCCTCCGCGGTTTCTTTATCGTTTCACTAAATTTTTTCATCTCTCAATCAAACACGAAGAAACAAAAGAAAAAAGAATAGCGGTGTGCCAAACGCGTGCTATGGCAGCAGAACGGGAAAAATAGCGGAGCGGTCTGACGGTCCAAACTCCATTGTAGCGGAGGCCGTTGGAGATGGTCAAATACTATTTGGAGTTTTCATATGAAAACATTCCAATATATCCAATCAAATATGAAGGGGAAGTTGCTAAATTGAATATTTTGTAAATAAATATCTAAAACTATATGACCGAATATGATTCCATATGACTGAACATGATACGTGGTTGTTCGCCATTGATTAATGGACGGACCAACAACACTTGCATTAATCATCTCATTCCTCATACTTTCCACTCAAATCTTATTTTATCATGTAGATTTTACGCGGAAATAACTCATCAAATCAACTTGAAATAAAATAGACAAGTTTAATTATTCAATTTTGTTAATTATCTTTTGCTTCATTTTAAAATACAAATAACTCAATTTTAATTACGTGGATACACTATTATTTTTGTTTTTATTGTATCTTTCCACGTCATGTATGTCAACTACATCAAAATAATTCTAATCAATAAATACAGGACTTGAGCTCTGTTTGTTTTGTCCTGGATAAGTGTATTATATTGAATTTTTATTTATTTATTTATTTTGAGGGAATTTTTCCCTTAAGAATTTCACGATGCACTTTTTCGGAAAAAAAATGCAAATAAATGAACCTTAAATTGATGTAAACTTCGATTATGTAGCAATGATTTGGATTTTATTTGTATAATGCATTTAATAGGTTTATCCGATAAATATGTAGAAGATTGCGAAAGATAGAGATATATTATTTTATACAGAAAACTGCCTCACGTCTATGAGATGTATTAGGTTTTGTTGGTAAACAAATATTTACCATGACATTTATACACGAGATTCATGGAAAACTGAATACAAAATAAGTAAATGGAAGGGGATAGAAAACAATAAATATAAATTTGTTCAATTTTCAAAGGGCAATCTCGGGAATTCCGTAGTAGATGCATTAATATTTATCAGCCACACTCATTAAATTATTGAATTTATGCCCAACAAATCTAACAAATACACCTGTCTTCAGTGCTAACCTGTCTGTCACCAATTATTAGCTAACTACACCTCACAAAATAAATAATACCCACTGCAAATAAACAATTAAATTCTCGTTTAAAAGACCGCCTTCAATGTACAAAATACAAAAGAAAAATGTTTCAAAAGCTGTCGATGACTGTACACTCCCGTGGCAAAAAATAAAAATTAGAAAAGAAAAACGCAGATCCATGACTCGACCAGGAAAGGCTAATCAAGATCCGGCTGCCGCAGCTCTTTCCGGAGCTTTCTGGAAAACGGCCTGCAAG
>AYJT01102503.1:0-12003 GCA_001278415.1 Ocimum tenuiflorum
GTTTTTGCGGCTAAAAAAAATAGTGTAGAGTTTTAACCTTATTTATTTGATTATTTGATTTTATTGCTGTGTTAATGAAACAACAATTTTACTAACACGTAACTGAAGCTAAATCCGTAAAATGCAAAGGTGAACAAGTCCTTAATAAAAAATCAATGTGCATGATAAAGGTAATGGAAAACTTTTTATGTACATAACCACATCTGATGATTGAACTAATAAAATTAATTGATATAAACAATAAACATCTTAAAATTATTTATTTTATCACAGTCCGTCCATTTAAATCATGTACAATCTATTATGAGTGAGTGTGTGTGTGTGTGTGTGAGAGAGAGAGAGAGAGAGAGAGAGAGTACCAGAGATAGTGAGGGTGAGGGCATTCTTTTATGAGTATGAGATGCAGGAATCCATCAGAAAGATGAGCATCAGCTACTAAGCCATCGGGAGCCTTCTCATTCCGGCAAGATATCACAGCAGCTCCAACGCTCAGGAATCGTCCTTTCGACCTCGACCATTTCAGCTCTTTTAAATATTGGGCTCCAATGATTGTGGGGTTGGATTTTGAATTACATATTTCACAATCAGCATGACAAGTCACTTGATCGGGCTTTTTAGGAAGACACCAGAACCCTCTGCTATGGATTTCAGGATCTGCTTCACGACTCGAGCTGGATTCTTTAGGTTCGACTTCAAGATAACTCACTTCCGCCTCATATGACCTTCAAAAATCAACAGAACAAAAATAAATACGTCAGAACAAAACGATGTTGTCATCTGATGGTAAGAAAGAGACCAAGATAAATAATCATCTGAAGATATGATTGAACAAATGCGATCAGCAAAAATAGTGCTGATCACTTATGATTATCACAGAAGCAAGCAGGAGATTATTCCCATCATGCATGGTTGAAGTTGATGAAAATTTTCCATACACTAGCTTCCAGGGAAAAATCATTAATTATATTTGCATATCATTGACAACCACAATCATGATTTGATCCGAGGAAACCTTGTCAGCCAGTCATGTCTCTCACATTATCATTATCACACAAATGAATTATGATCAATGTCATGCCTCTTAGAGCAGTACAATGGAGCTTGCTAAGTGGTAGAATATGAAAACATGTAGTAGAGAAGTAGTAGTTGTGTTTTATTAACTCAAAAAGCTCCTATTTATAATAGGAGAGAACTACCAAGTACCAAACAGTGATACACAGAAAACGTGGGATAAACTAACTCTAGTTCTAGAATATTCTCAACAGAGCTATTAGCTACCTCAGACACATTGAATAAAGCAACAAGATACAAGCACTCTCTTTACATAGAATTTGAAACATCTCTTTATTGACGCTCTATTGGCATGTGATCGTTACTAGTTCTTGGACATCAATATCACTACCACACATCAATATTGTCTAAGAGCATCCAGATGCTTCCCTTTGTTTCTCTAAATATGTTAAGACTTTCTATATCATTAACACAGCAACTAGTTCCATACCTGTGCTGAAGAAAAACCTTTGTCCCAGCATAATCATATCGTTTGGGTCCCATCCATCGATACTTCTCGCTCTCTGTAATGACATCTCCATAAAATCCATACCTAATAATTGTCATGAGTTATTATTACATTTGATGTAATTTTGATGACTATTCTGCTTTAATATATTAGTGGATACGAGATTTTGGATCCAAGATATTGTGAACCTTTGCAATATCATATCTCTCAGCACAAATACACAGAAAACTACTCCGACTAGCCTTCTTGAAAACAGAGGATATGAGTTTGTAAGGATAAAACAATATTATTACCCGTAGGCCGTAGTCAGAACTCATAACATCACATTGAGGTTGAGTACTAAATTTTAACAATGATAACATTTATGATAGAAATTGGAAGAGCTATTTATCTGCCTCTCTTATGGAAGGGTCAAAGTCCACATTTGCCTATTGAAAATGAAAATCCAAATGTAAATTAAAAATAAAATTCTAAATGATAAAAAGAACATTTGTCAATTCAATGTATACATATATTTGACCAAAGAATATATTGTTATGGTTCTGAAAAATGTGAACCATGTTCACGTGCAGAGGCAGAATGCCCATCACGGAAGTACTCTTGTTATTTTGGCTCAGGCATCATTTACAGTTGTTTAGCTACTTATTGATTTGCTTATAGTTGTTGGGATGTCCGTGTCTGTGGCTTCAGCATGGTAGGCCAGTTAAATACAATCCAAACTTGTCAGCAGATAACTGAATCTAGATCAAGGGCCACCATGGGGTCGGGTCAATTGGTCGATAGACAATAGGCAACAATGGCAATGTGATGGAGGTAGTCAATTGACGGCGAGATGGGGATTCACGGTGTGTGAAAAGCCAAATTCAAGGGGTGGTATACATTATTTTTAAATATAACCTAAAACTCAAAGAAAATTGTTAAAATCCCTATAAAACCTGATATGTCCCTACATACAAGTTCTGATTTTATATTTATTCAAAAATACACTTCAGATCCCTTGTTACACAATAGTGTTACAAATTGTGTTACACTACATGAATTCTTGACATGTGTATTAATTAAGCGTGGTAAATTATGACAAAATCCTTCCTTATTATGAACGTGATTGATTTTCATTGATTTGTACACATGTCAATAATCCGAACAATATAACATAATGAGATACAATTATGTAACAGGAGATCTGGACTGTTCAAAATAACCCTAACTATTAAAATAAACTCATGGGGTTGGCGGACCCACCTTGCCCAAGGATGGGTCTGCCCCTGATCTAGCTTGTTGCATAGGCTAAAGATTTTCTGGAATCTTTCTCGAAACTGTTCCTTATTGTTTTCAGTTTGGTTACTTTCTTATCAAATTGGTAGTTCTTGACTATCAGAATCCTAATCTAACAATTAACCCAATTAATGAGATATATCACGTAGCTACTAATTATAGGCAAAAGAATACCCAGCGAAAGAAGCAGCATAGCGTACACATGGTTCTTCATTTGCTGAATGAGTTTTTTTCCATCTTACAAGTTGAGCTATATCAAGTTGCACCCGTTTACCAAGGATGATGTGCAATGCTGATGTTACAGGATCTCGAGCACCAGTCGTACTGCAAACAGAAAATTGATCACCAAAATTTGTATCAAGATGGTTGAAAGTAGTTTCTTCTGTTACAAGTAGAAAGAGTAATATGAAGCTTTAGTAGTATATGAGAACATGTTCTCAATATTTGCTCCATAACAAAAGTATACATCTAGGAACAAAATATTTGATATAGAAAATATGGGAATGAAGAAAATACAACGAAAAACCTTAAAGTAGGTGACAATGAGAAGGTGGGAAGAGTGGAAAGAAGAATGGGAATAATCAAAAGAAATCTCAACAATGAAATTGAAATCATATTAACAGAACATTTCTATTAAAAACTGACATGATTCGGAAAGATTAGGCATATATATTTGTGTATGAGATATCATAACATATTCTGTAACTTATACTCTTTACAAACATTTTATAACAAGCTCCGTATTTCTTCTTAATGTGTTCATAATGCATATTTTCAGATCGATGTGTTGAAATAAATATAGCTTTAATAAACTAAACAAAATTATTGCTTTAATCATTGTTAAAAGCTTTTGCTACAAGGACTCAAATATAACATGTATCTCTTCATAACAAAATCAAGGAGATATTAAAATCAAGTCCTGTGATGGGTTGAGCATACCAAATCACTATGGCATCAGTAGATCCAGCAGGGATAATCCCGAATCTGAACATTTCACTTGGAAAAGTAGACTCTTGATCTTTCTCTGCATAAAGAAAAAGTAACCACTGGAGAGAGTGAACATCACAAGACAAAAAAATACTTCTACTATGAATTCGTGGTCGGAACGTCTAGTATACTTTAAAGGGTGTTGCTGGAACTTCTTCGGATCTCTAATCCAAATGCACACTTAGAGCAAGTGTACTTTCAAAAGTTTAATTACACGGTGGAAATGAATAGGATACCTATAGCACAATTAGGAGAGTCATATCTGACGTGTTCGGAGCCTCTTAGAAGAGGAGACCCATCTTCATTATGATCGCAGTGCTCCGAAATTGTTGTGTTAACGTTACATTCACTATCAACAGGGTGCATTATATGTGAAGGAGCTGGTGGATATGGTGCTTTATGCCTTGACAAGAGAATACCATTAAGAATTTCATTGAAAAATCCATCACCACCCTATTACCATATGAAGTAAGCAATATATGAGAGAGAATAAAGCCAAGAAATCAATCTATAGCAGATACAAAATAGAAAATAGCAATAACATGCATTTGGATATCAAAGTGAAACACTCAAGTTAGTTCTACACTAATGAACCAAATGCAGTGTGCAATAAACATGGACATGGCAATGATTCATAGAGAACTCAATGAGGACATCCAAACAGCAGTATTGAATGAATTGTTCAAACAATGAATATACTAATAAAACATGAATGATCAACTTTATCCCTATGTAAGTTGTAAACAATTGAACCACCATTAACCCTCAACAACTCCTAACTGATTAAGCAAATGATTCAAATAAGATGGTGAGGCAGATCAAAATCATTTCTGACACGTCAACGATAAAGCAATGCAGGAAATCATTTGCAAGAAAGAAAGAAATGCTGATGGTTAGTAAATTTTTGGCATGTGGAGGCATAACATGTTACAACTTTAGAAAGAGAACCCTTGGGGCTGAAACTTTTGAAAAGATAAGAAAACGTAATTGTGGATGTTAATCAATACATCTTAGCACCATCAAGAATCATGCTTACGAAGATCCATAATAATTTTTGAAACTATTTATTGCAAGTTTACGATGATCTTGGTTTTGTAGCACTTCCATGTCTGTTGTTACTAATTACAGTGCAGTCATGTTAGATGCAGGGAACAGTAACTAAGTATGAAATGCGGATGGAACTCTACCCGCATATATTAATGTTTCCCTAAGCAGATACAAGGAAGTAGAAGGGTATAGCTACTTACAACAGCTACAACACCATCATACGAACTAAGCTCCCTATTTGTGATTGAGGACAACATATCTCTTGCATGTCCGGCTCTCTCGGTCACTATTACCTATTGAAAAAAAAATGTATGAAAGAGTCATTTATAACATGAAATTGATGGGAGCCAAAACATCAATCAGGTAATTGTAAGTTGTAGCCAGGTTCAAGAAACTTAAACAGTGCCCAATTCTTTCTAGAGTTATAATTTCAAAAACAATCACAGGATAGGTACAGAAGTAACTTGGCATTGCTATAGATGGACCGTAATAAGCATTCAAGTACTTGTATAGAAAAAGGAATTTCAAATAAAACATAGGGCTATACAATAGACTCCCTTGCACATAACAAGCCGACATAAACATAATGACCAGTGAAGGAGGTCTACTTCCTGACACATATGAACAGATAGTGATTGTTTGTAAATGGCGTAAGAATGTGAAATGCTTTGCAAAGCTCTCTTTGAAAATGTTTTGGGCGCATAAGGTTCGATTTCATTAAAACCCCTTATGTGACATTGAGATGTATGGCATGACATTTCAAACTATGTATGTGTGTTTTCGAGGACGTGTTCACCGAGTGAAATCAATGTACTCAACCCCTGCATGTATTTCTAAATGTACATGTTGAGCAGCGGAGGCGTGCCGAGCTGAGCCTTTCAGTACTAAACAAGGCCCCGAGCTTCATATCTTCATATGTGTTACCCAGTCATTGTCTTCTGTTGCCAATATTATGACTCTGATAATCTAAACCGGTCTGTACATTATGTTTGTTGTTGTTGAACAAGTATTAACCCAATTGTAATTTCGGACCTGGATGTAAACATTATCCATCTCTTTTGAAGCATGAATCTTCTGAGTATTAATGTATGCACATAAGTGGAAAGTAGCAGTTGTCTCGAACCATTCCCCTGGTGAGTCGCATCCCGCAGGACCAGTACCCCCAATCGGGAGGTTGGGGCGTGACAGTATGTATGTCTAGTTACAAAGAATCTGAAAGAAAGGTTGACAATATATCTATAATTGCCAACAAGTTATACCCTAAAACAACCATGTGTAGAAGCATTTGAAGTATGAAAACTCCCTAACTTATTCTTTTGAACACTATAAAATCACCAAACTACAAATTTACCTTAGTCTCAACATTGGCCTCGGAAAATAAGGGAGCCACTGTTTCCCATACTTTGCATCCATGTCCTTTCCCACTCTTTGGATGTACAAAAACCTAATAACTTAAAGAAGTAAATATAAACGAAAAAGGAAAAACAACAGTCTTCTTCTAGATATAACATTTGGAGCTTCCAACTGCTATGCTAAAGAAAGATTAGACAAGATGTGTTTATAAGTTGGCAAAAATATAATAGTAACATACCAGAAGACTCTTAGGTCGCCTAGCCTCCACGTGCAGATGAGAATTGATCTGGTTTACCCAAGACATACAAATTTCCGACTTTTTATGACCAAAGGTGTAAATTGATGGGATCCAAATAGAAGACTGAGTATTTGATTTCTGGACAACGTGGATAGTAAACCTGTACATCTGTTGAAGTGAAGAAAAAAACGCCATATTTAATGAGTATAAAAACAATACTAAAATAAAAACCAAAATGAAGTTGGAATTTTAGTAGCATAATCTGGATAACATGTATCACCTCAGAAGAGTGATCTATACAAGATTTGTCCAAGCTGGCAAGAGCAGATTCATGGATCAAACCCGAACCAATATAATTTACAGCATAAACATCGGCAATATCAACCTTCATTTGTGTATTAGAAACAAGTCTGAATCCCAGGCAAGACCGTTTGTCTTCTTCCTGTTGTAATTCAAATTAAACATGTTAGGCTGGTTTTCACAAAAGTAAGTCTGAAAATGTGTTAAATAGATGGACAGTTCACAACATCAAAAAAGCAAAACCAGTAGGCAAAATTTGTGGAGGATCACACATAACATGTTTCGGGGATCAGTTTTCGAGTCATAAAGCAAATGAGATGTGTCAGCCCAATACATATTCTAAAAAATCAACACTCCATATTCTCAATAAAAGAACCATCTCAAAGATTCAGTTAATAACATTCACAATTTACCAACTGAAAACATAAACGTTATAGAACAAATATCTGTGTGTAAATTATTTTTTGCAGTCATAAGGAGCAACAAGCAGATACAACGAGTTGAGAAGAAGCATTGAATCAAATCATTGTAAATAGGTAAAAATCAAAATACATATTCTAAAAAATCAACACTCCATATTCCCAATCAAATAACCTCTCAAAGCTTCAGTTAATAAGATTCACAATTTACCAACTGAAAACATAAACCTTACAAAACAAATATCTATGTGTAAATGGATTTTGCAGTAATAAGGAGCAACGAGCTGAGAAGAAGCATCGAATACTCAATAAAAAAAATCAAAATAAATATTCTAAAAACTGAACACTCCATATTATCAATCAAAGAATCACCTCAAAGCTTCAGTAAAATCAGATTCACAATTTACCAGCTCAAAACACGAACTTTAATAATTGCACTTGAATGGGCAACACAATTACATTTTTTAGCAGAATTACGGGAAGAAAAAAGCATAGAATTGAAATCACTTGCATTTTTCAAAGAATCGACCAATTTCCACGACAACCCATCGGAAGTATGCGTGAGAAGGACCTCTCCAAAGCGATCCAATAAAAAGCTGCAGCTGGAAACGGAGGGCTGATCGCCATCACTGAAATCTGAAATTGGGGGGGAATTACCACCTCCCATAAACCCATTCTCGTTTAATTCCATGGTGAAATAATTCGTAACGGCTGCTTTTTAGTTTTTTCGAGACGCTGTCATTTTTTCGTTCTTTTTTTTTTTTTGGGAAATTGAGATGCAATTAAATTAAGGGAATCCAATTTTGGGATGATTATCGTTACATGAGCTGATGAATAAATGTCAAATATATGCTTTTGTAACTTTGGACATATAAGCCATCATTTTCCACGTTTCTCTGTGGTCTATTGACTCCTGTAACGCCCGCTTCCCAGAGTCGATGGAGCTCACTCAGGCCCAACTATGTTACCATTATCAGTATTGAATCGACTTTCGGACCAACGGCTAACCCACATAGCAATACAAGTCCTTTCCAGTGTCCTTTATTTTCTAACGTATCCGGAGCAACTTCCAGAATGTTATCCATCCCAGTTCTACTCCAAGTAAAAAACACTTAACTTTGGGGTTTTCTAGAACGAGGGTCAGAAAAAATGATGCACCGTGTTGGTATAAGTAGTACCTACCTAATCTTTTAAACTTTGTTCGACTAAACAGTTTCATTCTTGTACAGTCTCAGAATCCCTCTCGTTCTTGTGCGGAATTGGTCCATATGTGTCCTCATTGCTCACTTGGAAGTTTTACGAAAGCCACTCTTTTTGTCCGTGTCTCGTTCATCGGCGTACACTCCCTACTTCGACTTCGGGCATGACAGCTTCAAAAATAAAAAGTTCATATATGAAATTATGATCCTCATTCCCAACTCAAGAAAGAAAATTATAGAATTCTAATGCATTGTTTATGATAGAGCCAAATAATGTGATCGGCCCAACGGGGCTCGAGCCTATGGACTGTCAGGTTGAACCGATTTTCTCTCTGTTTGTTTTTTACAGCTCCTTCGAGAGGTGGTGAGACATAGTTCTGAAAGCATTAACAAATTTTCATTATTTTATCTCCGAGTGACCCATAGCGCTTATATAAATGATTTTAAAACGATCCTAATAGTTCAAAGTCAACCACTAACTCAATAGATGTCACTCAAGGCCAACCTCGCCAACAACTCTTGGATACGGTTAGAGTTGTAAAAATCAATTTTTAATGGCTTCTTGTTATTGTTGTTGTTAAAAAAGCTCGAATATTTAAAATTGTAAAGTGGGTTTCATGTCGATATAAATTTATAAAAGCTCGAATATTCTCCTTTATGTTGAAATATACTGGATGTAACACCAATGCCCGATTTTATTATGCAGCATACGTTCAAGAGTGAGGAGACGATACATTTTCAATACCAAATGTTCAAGAAAAAAATACAAGACACTACGCATTATGTCGACTCCGAGAGGCCTATACAAGTTATTCTCTCATTGATGGATGGTACGCCAATTCGAGCTCAGAGCATTTGGAGCTCGGAGTGGCCACCTATATAGAAGCTTCGTATGATCAAGATTCAAGCAAAACAATAGCCAAGCTCTTAATAACTCTGCAAAACTGGAGTAAGCAAGTACAATAAGACAGTCATCATCGTTCTGATCGATCGCAAATTCTGTCAAAACCAAACATTTTCAGTAAAAGATTTACAAACGACACTTTCACACTGATCTCACCATAGAAAGGGAAAAAAGACTCAGCTGTTGGAATTTTAGAGAAATTACTCTTTATTTGTTTTTTTTTACAAAAGAATCCTTGCACCAATCTCTTATCTCCACACAGTTTCACTTGCATCTGTGAAAACCGAATTGTGATGCCCAATCAAGCACTGAATAACTTCAATAGCCCGGAAGTCGACTGACATCCCATCGTCAAGGGGGATCGAGGAAGATGCATCTTGATCTTCATCCTCTTCTGCATGTACATCAAAAGGAAGTTATGCCCCGTTCCTAAAGGTAAATGGCAAAAACTATGCATAAGCTGCAAAATTACCTGAAAGTGTGTCCCACACATTATTGTTGGAATCCATGTCTGCATTAGAAGCAAGATTTTCGGGTTGGTTCCATATCTGTTTATAGTGCTCTAGTCTCTGGCCTTTCTGCCACATAATGATTGGGGCCACTTCCACTGCAAGGCTTCTGACATCCATCTGTATGTGATGAAGCAACAACTACGCATAACTATCAAGAAAAAAATAACTGAACGAGGCATTACGAGTTCAACAACTACTATAGTAGATTACTTTTAGGAAATAAGTAGGTAAACTAAATAAAATTGACAGAGACAAGAGACACATAAAATGAAGAGAATGGTGTAGACTACCTTGTTAAGAAGAGATTTTTGGCTAACCCGTAGTAAAAGTGCAGTAATTAGTTCTAGTGTCATATAATTAACAGTTGGCAGTTTTTTGAGAGTATTTCTCATTTGATGTATGCTGGAGCGCGCATTTATGATTTCATTGTACAGTTCAAAGGTGATCAATGGTTCAGGGAGGCTCGCAATATAACACTTCATAAGAGCTGCAACATCAACGGGGCTTATCCCATCAGGCAGCAATGCATTTGGATCTGGATGAAGGACAACAGAAATGGATCGATTATAAGTGGTTTATGCAGAATATACGGGGCCTAGAGAGTGAATTCTTACTAAAATACCTTGATTGTACAAGGATACTAACTGCCGCAGGACTTTTTTGTTGCCTTGTGCCTTGAATAACTCCGGGGAGCTCAATCCTATTCGATGAAAGCAAGGATTGCCTCTTATGGTAATAGATAAACTAACAAGAAGACAATGCATCAACTTCCAAATATTCACCTGACAATATGAGGAAGTCCGCACATTTCATCAATACGTTTGGAATTGGGATACTAGACTGTTGGCGCTGGACAGTAAGCTCAAGGGGGGTCCTGAATACTAATGATGAAAAAAAGACAAGTAAATATCTGTAGTTAACAAGCTAAGATGCATCACTAGCCATTAAGATGTCAAGTTAATCAAATTCGTTTCAACCATGATTAGTTTAAAAAACATATAATTGTAAGAACTATAAACATATTTTCTGTAAGAATGACAACGAAAAGGTAATCAACTGGATATTTCATATTTCATAGAACACTCAGTTACTAACATTGAAGTACAAATGAACACAGATTCACAGAAGATGCAACTTCAAGTATGTTTGGCTTAACTGATCTAGTAATGTAATACGCTCATAATCATTATTAAAGAAAATTCTGACTTTTTCTCACACAACAAACGATTAAAGATGAGCGAAGGAATAAAGAAACCCACCATCAGTGCTTGCAACTCCCTGAAAAACATACAGGAAGGAAACAAATTAATGAAACTCTCTTAAGCTAATATGCAACATTCGAGAGTTATGGGTGCTTCTAAATACACCCCGAAATCCTTGCGCACACCTTAATTTCCAAACAGAACAATACTCCTTTGTTTAGGAATTGGGTTGCATAAAGAGGTTTCGGGGTGCATCTATAATTCCCCCACATAATTTTTAAAGCCCAAGTACCTTTTGCCATCGCTCGAGATCAGTCAGCAGATTCTTGCTCTTTTCAGCAGTCTTCTTTGCCACCTATTACAAACACAACAGATATCTCATTAGGCAATGACATTTACAATGATGAGTGTAGTTCCACTAATGCGAAAATAACTAGGCAATCATCGGTATTCATCGAGCAATCGCTGAAAGTAGTTCCAATATCAAGAATTTCTTTTTGTATCACCTCTCCAACTTTTGACTTTCCAACAGCCATCTTATCTTTTGTCTCAGAAATCCCCTTCCTCAAAAACATGCTTGTCGTTGCAGCAGCGGATAGAAAGCGTTCCTGCATCGCTTGCCTGGTAGATGGCTGCTGGAAGACAGCCCATCGGCTTTTGACTGCAGACCCGACTTTTTCTGCCACATCAGAAACATTTTCCTTGGCATCCTTTGCGACTTCCCCAACAAATGATCCTGCAGATTGCCCGGCTCCTTTAAGCTTGATCCCTATTTATCAACATTTGGACATGTCCTATAACAAGGATGTTCTAAGAGAATTCATGGACGGAAATCGAGGATATACAGAATCAATTCTAAGTACCTGAGGATTGAAAGAAATCACTAGCCTTCTCTGACCACTGAGGGGAGGTAGGCGGTGGCATTTACAGTACCCCAAGAAACACCAAATTTCACCTGAAAAAAATAAATCAATCAGCCCGAACTCACGCAAGAAAATTGGCTCAATGGCTTTCATTTAAACCGGATATAACAAAAAAAAAAAAAAAA
>AYJT01102510.1:0-13122 GCA_001278415.1 Ocimum tenuiflorum
TTAACGAAGCATTTTAAGTGTTTAGAATTTTTTAAATTAACATGTACTGTTCCATTAAGAAGTGGAGAACAAGAATAAGTAGTTGTTTCTCTAGAAGTAATTAAAAATATACCCATTTCTGAAAGCAACTAATTTATAAAAGAAGCATTTTCATTTCAACGTAAGGATTTTTAGCAAACTTTTTGATAACCATTGCTATAATTTGCTGGTGATTTTTTCTTTTTAATCTTTCAATTTTAGTTTGGGTGATATGAGATTTTGAGATGGAATAAGCTGTCAATTGTCATGTTAATTACCTTCCTTGTTCCATTTTATTTATTTTTACTATTTACTATACCAATATGGGTATATTACAATACTCATAAAAATACATAAGTATACCTAATACTGTGTAATTGTTATAATATTAAATTAAAATACTAGAAATTAAAAAAAAATACAAAACCGAAAACGAAAATGGCATCTCAACAAATCATCTATAAATATAATTGATACAAAATGTTCTCAAACATACTACATTTTATTTAAATCATAAAATGGTAATAATGACAAACTACAACTACCTTGAAAATTAAAATCTTTATCACTGGAACATCTCTCCCGAGCGACGACTTTTTGAACGTTATAATTCACCATCTCTGAGTGGTTATTATGACAAAAATAATTAAACAAATTAATCTATAAAAATTAAAAAAAATTGACTTATCTAGCCATGTTCAACTTTTAGCATAAAGTCGAGTACTTTTGTTTTAGAATAGTAACATCGGATACCAAAAAATAGTTGGGTGGTCCATTAATTATTTATCGTAGTCATGTACTAAACTTTAATCACAATAAAAAAACAAAAGGAACTTTTGCAAATTTGAATGTATAAAATAAAGATTTTAATAAAGAAAAGAATCTAGCACATGAAGCACCGACAGTACCGGCGCTGAAAAAGATTAAGAAAATGGGTGTGTCTTTAATTTTTATATTCCGATCCACCACTACCACAAAATTCATATTAAATTGAATTCTCATTCCACTATATAAATGAAAACTTTCATTTTCTCAAAATAAAACAAAATTTCATATGATGTGGACCGCAAGCCACAATGTTTTGTTTTTTTAATGTTGGTAAAGTTTTATTTTTTTTAATGACCTTATATTGAGTGAATATATTGATAAAGAGAATGTCTCTTGTTAGATCGTCTAAATCATTTAAGTGGGTTTGAATTTAGAAAATAAAAAGGATATAAGTTTGAATTTATGATCCAAAGCTGATGTGGATTTGGGTTGATGGGAATGAACTATTTAGTCCGCTTAAATTGTTTAGACGGTCCAACGCAAGTTTTTGCCATTCACAAAATATTTGATGGCTTTTTCCATACATAATTTGATATGTTGGAGGGTAAATTGCATTTTTCTTGTAATTTGATTCATGTCTTTTCATTTTCTAGAAAGATTGGAAGAAAAAAAAAATCGGTGGTTGGATCTAAAATGTCATTTTCTTAAAAAACTGGCAATTTTTTTTGATTTCTTGGAAGATAATGGAGAAGACCCTTTCAATGACAAATTTTGATTTTTTGGGAAAGGAAATTGATTTTTTTTCTAATAAAAATACAATTTATGAAAATTTAGGTTAATTTTAAGAGTTCAATTTAGGGTTTATTACACCAAATTAGGGTAAATACTCGGTTTTAGTATTTAATTTTCAATTTTTAGTTAATATTTAATTACTAAAGGCATTATCAAAATTTGTAATTTTTTTAAATTCAGATATTCTTTTATAAATTATTGGAGTATATCAAGTCATAACTAAGTCATATAATAACTATTATTAAATTTAATATATTTGAATGTTGAGTAAGCACTGGAACTCCATCCAATCGAGGATTGCTATGAACAATGTCCGAAAAAAACGAGGTATCCCATGCCCTAAATTCTAAACCACTAAATAATTCTTAAATTATCAACTAAACTATTTTTCTTATTTAATTTTTCGGGTAGCCCGATTAACCTCTCATTGACCCATCCATCTGATTTGATAGATCCCAAATTAATATGGTTTAAATTAACATCAAATACTGAAAACCGACTAAATTAACACTGCACCTTCATTCCAATTTTGAAATAAATCAATCATAATTTTCTGGATAGAGTATTTGTTTTGGCAGGCCTGGGCCTTGAAATTTTTACAGCAAGGTTGTTTATCTTAAGCCCAATTGGCCCATTTTCATGAAGTGAAACCAACATATAACAACTAGAGTTGTAATTTTTATTGAAATTTCATGTATTTTCTTTGTTAAGTTTTATTTTCAAACGGACGATTTTAAACAATGAAAATATTTATTTCATTTTTAAAACAGAAAATATTTATTTTTGGAAAACCTTCGAGATTTTCCAGAAATAAATATGACTAGTCATTCCTAGAGAATTATAATCCGCTCTTTTAACTCAGTTAGGATCTTCTGTTACACAATTGTGTTACATTGTTTGGATTATTGACAAGCGTACAAATAAAGGGAGATTGATTGTGGTAGAATCTTTCTTTATGAGGGACTTGATTTATTTCCATTGATTTGTACACTTGTCAATAATCCAAGCAATATAACACAATGAGTAATACGATTGTGTAATAAGGGATCCGGAGTAGTTTTGGTTTAAAATCAGTGGCGGTACCAGGAATTACGTCTAGGAGGGACTCCAATATATATTGCATAAAAAAATTTCACACAATCAAGAAAAATAAATAATCATAATAGTGATAAAAATGAAACTTTTGATATATTTAATACTATAAATAAATAAAATATATATAAAAAAAATCATTCAAAGAAGAACTATTCAATCCATTTCTAAAATAACCAAACACCCCAATCTTATACTGGAATATAATAAATAAATAATATGAACCCCAATTAAATATGAACAAAATTCATGAGTTTATTCATTTTTTTAAAAAATGTATTATTGTAGTACTGTAACTCAAATTACAATCCACGTTACACCCCCCTAGTTCCGTCTATGTTTAAAATATAGGAGGAATATGGATTTGAGTTCAGGATTGAAGACGGATATGAGTTTGGGTTTGTGAAAATGAACTATTTAAATATGTCTAAATCGTTTATGCAGTCTAACGCAACTTTTTGTCTTCTATGATTGTTATTTTTCATGTTTTAGCTTGGCTTTGGTTCTCTATATTTCTGGGAATTTCGTGGATATTTAGTTCTCTATATTCTTCAAAAAACCGATCACAACAGGTTACATATTTTGTCTTCATGATGCATGTTAAATATATCTAAATTCAACAGTGATTATCGTGAAAATATCATAATGTCAAATGTAGAAAAAATCTAATGAGACCAAAATCTAAGACATAAACATAATTTTGTCGGGACAAAATTATTTTTCCCCTCAGATACAAATCTAAATCTCAAATAGATCTGCGTGCTAGCTTAATAGGATTCTGATTAGATAGAGATCAAAGAGACATGCATGTGACATATGTGTTATCATTATCACCAAAAAAGTGAGTGTCACATGTGAGTTTAAGAAAAATTTCGGTGACGTTTGGTTTATCTGTCGGGAATCACTATGCATATAGGTTTGATAAAGAGGGAATGACTATGGTTTTGGAAATGAAACCCCACCAAATTAAAAGGGTTTTGTTGATTCCCAAATATTTGAGAATCATTCTCAAATGTCCATGCCAATATTACGAACCAAGTTTCTTATTTTGAGTTCCATTCCATTCCCTCAATCCAAACCCACCAACCAAATGCCACATTCATGCTATTTATTGGCACCAATAAAATTAAGGTAAAGATTTGAACATGATGAGCAGCATACCCCCCCGGATCCGTTGTTCTGTTTATAGTCGTTATGCTGCCGGAACTTTTTACTTCGGCGCCTCTTATATCCTCTTAGGAAGATTTTTGGTCTTACTCTCGGTTGACGCTGGTCACGTTGTCCGAGAGTGATTCCTTCCCCTGAGTCTCTTTGAAGTCCCCCTCTTTGTATCACTTGAGTATGCCAAAAATTTGATTGTATTGTCCTTGATGACAAACCCCTTTATTTATTTTATGCATTTTTATTTCTGTAATATATCCAATCAATTAGTATAGAATTTTCTATGAAGTTTAATTAAGATGAGTAGATTTGAATGTGCACCATTTCTTAGTGGTTTAATAAGGTAAACTAAAATTATTAAATATAATTCAAATTATCTTTGAACTATTATATATAACTTAAACTATTTTCCGTCGAAAGTATACTTAAACATCAAATTAAATATAACGCATAGCATATCAATCTAAATTGAATTTAATTAAACTTATTATCCAACCCAATCATTTTTCGATTCCAAAAATTTGATTGAGATTCTGGTCGGCTGACATAAAAATTAATATATATGTATAGGGAGCGGATCAAATAAAAACTCATCAATGTATAGAAACTAGAAATCCAACGTATTTAATGTACAAGTACACTATATTTTATAAGTAAATACATCTTTTTTGTATTTGTAAGTCATATGTTTATCGTTTTTGCAGAAAATATAAAAATACGACGTGTTTATTAGTTATGAATGCATGACATATTAATATATTAAAGATAATAAATTCCTAATTCCTACGTTCCGGATGAGTTCCTATTTAATATATTCCGTGTATATATATATAGAAGTTCGATATGCTACCCGACTAAAATAGGCACCTCTCGTAAGCACCAAGTCACATAATAATTTTTTTTTTATTTTGTTTTTTTTTTTCCTAATCTTCCATCTTCCAAATAATTATCTCATTATTCCTAAAAAGGTGATTACGTGGCTTAGTCGGGCGACATTAAATATCCATATATATATGTCTGTGTAAATACGTAAAGATAATCGAATTACTTTTTTAATATACCTAGGCTATATTTTGGGTGGCGGACTTAAAGACATTTTCTCATTATGATCCATAGAATTACCTCATTTGATAATCGTCAATCAAAATAATTTTAAAACATTCTTAAAACAAATTAATTTTAAAACATTACTGGCATGTGAAAATGTCAATGTCATTTTAAAAGTTTGGCCCCTTTTATGCGCAAAAGTAATATACATTTTTTACACTTTTGGATGCAAGATAAGGCATGCCCTATTTTAGTCACATCTAGTGTGTGAAATATATAATTAAGGATTAACGTAAAAAGCGACTAATTTTTGTCCACTGTAATATATTTTAGCCTTTTAAAAAAAATTGCTTTTATTTTAATTTATAATTCATGCACAAATATTTATAATATATTTTAGCCTTTTAAATGATTTAAACGGATCTAAATAGTTCATTTTCACTAAGTCAAACCCATAACCGTTTTGGATCTTAAATCCAAACTTATATCTCTCCTGGATCTTAAACCAAAACCCGCCTAAACGATTTAGGCTACCTAACGGAACCTCCTCATAAGAAAAATCTAATTAGTTTAAACTGAATATTATATTCAAAACAACATTGTATATAAAATCAAATAAATCCCTAGCTAGGGTTTCGAAGGCCTTTAATATTCAAACTTGTACCAAAAATAAATAAATAAATAAAAGCTGCGAGGCTTTGTAATTATTTGAGCATGTCTTTGTCAAATTTGTCCACTCCCATTGTATATAAAATCAATTAAATCCCGAGAAATCAGAAAATTTTGGCATTTATATTGTCATATTGCCTTGATTCGTACACAAACTGTAATTGAATATTTCGAGCCTAAAATAGAAATAAGCCTACATTAATACATAGTTGGCAGATCAACATTAAATTAATCAAACATGTTTCCCAGCAAACTATTATCATATATATATGGCACAGAATATTCCTAGTGTGACATAAAATAACATTTATTTTAAAAGTAAGTTCTACCTAAATTTGTCAATTTTCATGCGAAAAAGGGGGCAATAATTTGGCAATATAAAGAAATTGCATTTTGGCATCTAATTAATTTTGGACAATTTCAAACTATATCCATACAATTTGTCTCAGCTACAAATTGATTCTTCTTGAATCATTCCCATTATGTCATGAACACTTGTGGCTATATCATTGACTGTGCTCAACTCACAATTATCCTCCACCTGCAAATTAAATTTAAATTATTTAAAAACATAATAATACAGTGGTGTCAAATAATTTATTTGGAAAATAAGTATGTTAGTTTTTTAGATAATTAAAAATATAAGAGGTTCCAATTAGCCGATCAAACTATATATCTTAACTAAATTTTTTTTAAGCACAATGAATGTTATATCTCAAAAAAAAAGGTAACGTTTTAATTATAAATTATGAAGTTTTGAAAAAGATATTAGTAATTACAACTTTAGTAAACCGTGTGTTGAATAGGTACAATTAACCCAAATCTTATTGCGACACATCGATTACATTTTGATATTACTCTCACGTGTGACACTGAGCGTGGATCTTCTGTTATATTCCATATTATACGACAAATTTTTACTATGTTTTAGTTAATATTTTTTTCAACTTTAATTTTATATGCTTTAGTTTAGTAATTTTTCGGACATTATGTAACTTTTTAGATTCATTTACGATATATGTTTATTTTTAGAATAATATCGTAAGATAATCAAATTTTGATAGTCATGAATAACAAACAATTGAAAAAAAAAAATACAAACCCTAGTTTAAATCTGATAAAATAACATAATATCCGTGAAACTAACTAAAACACATAAAATTAAAATTAAAAAAAAAACATACGAACCAAAACATAATATAATGTGTAATACGGAGTGTAACGAGGGATTTGGATTATGTCAGACATGCATTTGGTTTATCCAAAACCCATTTTTTATCAATTATATAAAGGGCAAAATTGAAATTTCACTCGTACCTTGACACTGAATGAGTAGAGTACAGAGTGATCGACGGTGGTGATGTTAAGATGGAGAATTGTGAGGCCGATGGATTGAAATCCAGCCACCAATTTCAGGAGCTGCTTTGGCCGTCGTTTCGTGGATAGTTTGATGTTTGCATGACTCTCTGCCATCATCACCTCGATGTCGGCGATGCTCGACCGCCGCTCCGCCACCGCCTCGCCAAAGGCGGACGTGATGGTGCTCGCACAAGTTGAGTATTGTGGGAAGGTGAAGAAGTTGGAAAATGGGTGGTGTTGAATATTGGCCGGATTATTTGCTTCAAGAAATTGGTGGAGTTGTTCTAGCTCCTTCACAAAATTTATCGCACCTCCAACAATTGATGCTTGATCACCCTATTTACGAAAAGAAAATAGAAACATCAATAGAAATATTAAGAAATATCTCGCGAAGGTTTATAATATTTTTTATTATTTAAATCCATAATACTAGCTAAAACTGAAAATCAGGTACGATCAACCCTATTCAATTACCGTAAAAATTAATGTAAAATCAGGAAATTAAAATTTAAGACTCAATCAATCTGTATATTAAAAGAACAATACCCAACCAAAAATACTTGTCTTATTTTTAATCAATCTAAGGTAATCAACAAATTAATAAGTGTAATAATATATTGCTAAAGGATTAATATCATGTTTTGTATCATATAAAATTATCATAATAAAAAATATTATTTTTTAAATTGCAAATTATAAAGTAACACTACACAAATGACAAGCTAGTATTAAATAAAAATTAATATGAAATAATTAATAAACTTATTAATGTAACAAAATATGGGAATAGAAGACCATTCCATTACACAATCGTGTTACACATTATGTTATATTACTTGGATTATTGACAAATGTACACAATAAGGGAGATTAATCATGGTAGGATATTTCTTTATGAGGACATGATTTATCTCCTTTAATTCGTAACATGTCAATAAACCAAACAATTTAATACAATGTGTAATACGATTGTGCAACAGGGAATCCGGACCGTAGAAAACTTAACTTGAAATAATGCTATAGCCTATAGGTGTTCACTAATACTATAATTAATAAAATTCAAGTTAAATATCCTAAATAAATTATATACATATATACTAAGTGTCGTACACACAAAAGTAACATGCATGCATCCATCAACACATTGATGACTTTGAAATCTCCCTAAAAGGTCTCTATAGTGTATATATAGGTCAAGGGCTCGGTGGGACCTACAATTCAAGTACACATATACACACATACTTATTACTTTACAAATAAATTATATGATAAAATCTTCTGTAACTCAATAGTATTACGACAAGATTATTACCCTTTGTGCGTAGGAAGGGGGCATTAGGGATCGAAGAACGGCGAGATAATCGTTCATCTGCCGGCGGCGATTCCTCTCCACCGCGATATGGGTCATCCTCTGATTCTCCATTTCCTCCTTGTTCTTGGCCGGCCTCGTCCGCCGCCTCTTGCGGTGGACGAGCGGCTTCGCCGCCGGCGAGGAGAGGAAGCCGTCGCCGGCGCAGGTCTCCGGCGAGGAAATGGCGGTGTGAGCCGCGGAAGACGGCGGCGATTCCCAATACCTATTGGTGGCGGCTCCTCCTTCGTAGTTCTCGAGATTACGAGCGTTCGTGTTCTCTTCTTCGAAGCCATGGTTGTAGGGATAGTCTTTGCAGCCATAGATGAATGGATTTTGCTGCAAAATTATAGCCTCTAATGCCATCTCTCTCTCTCTCTGAAAACTCTTTCTTTTTATTGACTTTATTTTTTGAGGAGTGAATTTAAGGACACTTAAATAGGTAAGATAGGGAGAATTTGAAGGCTTCAAATTGAGTTTCGATAATCATAAAATATAAACAAGTTGCATCAATCACATATTCTCTACAGAAACTCACACGTGAGAGAGAGAATTTTGATGTACAATTATGAGAGGTTAGTGTTATGAAATAAGTAAAATTAAATTATAAAATATTGATGCTTGATTGAGGTGGAAACCCGTAAGCGTGTGGACTACATGCTTCTTCTTCTACTTGTGTTATTTATCATTGTCTTTCACTAGGTTGCATTTCTACGTTTCGTGTCGTGAGTTGTTCAGATCTCGATTGGATATACGGTCGTTTGAGTTTTCGTGGCGAGCTTGGTTGACTAAACGAGTTGAACTTGAGATTGATGGTATATATTCAACTCGTGAGCTCGCAAGTAAGATTGTTAGTTAGTAATATGTATAATACGTCTTTTAGTTGAATTTGTCCGTTATAAGAAAATTATAATGATTTGATAAAATAATTTACATTTAAATTTAAATATAAATTTAGGAAGTTCATCGAGATGACTCAACTAAGAATCGATATTTAATAATAAAACTCGAAATTCATTACTATTTTTCTCTGCATGCATTTTGTATTTCATCTTTTCTTAGGTCACTACGCATCATACATACAATTTATCTGTGTAAAATATATATATATATATATATATATATTTTAATGATATGATGAACTATGTACCTAATAAAACATGCATGATATCACATTATCACCACAAATATCGATCCACACTCCCTTTTTGTTTTTCAATTGAATTTCCTCCATTCACTGCCTGCCACGATAGACTGCATTTCATCATTAACTGTCTTGATCTCCAGCTAAAAGAGAAACTAATTAAATTCGGCAAAAACTTACGGCCTAAACGATTTCGTCGGATCTAAATAGTTCATCTCCATCAACTCAGATCCACACCCACCCTAAATCCTAAACCCAAACTCATATCCTTCGTGGATCCTAAACTCAGACCGGTAGAAATGATTAAGACAGTCTAACGAGAGACCTCTTCGTTAAATTTTAATTCCATCAGAAACAGAAAAAATGACACACACATTAAGTCGAGTTAGGTCAGTAAAAAAATTGTCTTTAGGCGTGGAAGGAATCCTGTGACAAAGCAGACACAAACAAACTGAAATCTGCAAATTTCCCTTTTTCTTATGATAAAGACCAACAACATTTTCCCAAGCATATGTTTTTTTCTGTTTATATAAACAAATATCAACTTTTTTTTATTTTTTTTATTTTATTGCATTCCTTATTTTCTTTTCTTGAATTATTCAAACCAGTTTGTAGCAGACCAAGATTTGAATAAAAACATTCTTTCATGCATCCTAATTTATGAGCCATAGATATATAGTCCAGCCAATATTCTTACATGTGCTTACGAATTCTGTTTACGAGATCTGGATTCTGGAATATATTCTCTTGTAGTACTAGATAATCAATTTTGCACCAAAAAATAAATAAAAAAAATTATAGATATTAAAATTAAGTGAGTGTCTGTGTGTGTGTTTTATTTATTTATTTATTTTTTATTGCTTGACAAGCTCTAGCAGTGAGATCTTCTATTTCTTTTCACAGTCTCAATTTTGGGTTCTGTAGTTTTTGTTATTAGTATGATATAATATGTTAGCAAAAATATTTTATGACATGCACTGACACAATGGGGTTGTGTTTAGTTGGACATACTGGAATTTTGGAGTATTTAGAAAAAAAATAATTCAAGGATCAAATAGTTTCCAAGAAATTCGTTGATAGATTGTGAATCGGAATTATTAGGAATTAGTTTTCATGCTAACAAAGAAAAGATTAAAACAACAAATACTTAACTTTTATGAAACTATAAATAACAGATCTTGCTCTATGATCCTCCATGTACCACTCGAATTTTTTCATACATGAAGTGTCTTTTATAATATTTTTTATCCAATTATTACTATTTATTTAATATAAAAAATTATGTTATTATAATATATTCTAAGAGTAATTATATAGGTTAGCTGATATGATAATTAAAATAATATCTATGGCATAAAAAATTAAAATTAAAAAAAATATTAATTAAAATATAATAAAAACTCAATGTATAATGTACAGTGTAATATAGTGTAACGGGAATCCACATCTTTTAGCTTGATATGTACGTGCAAGTGCAAATTAGAATCGAATTTTTAATCCAAATTGTGATTTCATTTGTTATATATCGATGATATCCCATGCCTGTCTGGATTTACATACTAATTAAGGGAATCCATAATCTTCTTGGTCATTTTTTTATGAACACCCACCTCCATTAATTAATATTAATCAAGCTATTAGTTGCACTTAATTTAGATCAATTTAGTTCTAAGAGTAGACCAGAGCCCAAAACTTAGGACCACTTTTTGTCTGAATTATTGCCAATCATCGTGTTAAGTTGCATTTTTTTTTGTACATTCATAAATATTATAATGTTATTGAGAGATTTTCCAACTTGCTTCAAAGATATCATTACAACAATTTTTAGGAAATTAATGTTTTTTTTTTAATCACGCAATTCGTGTGAAGGAGAAGTGCATGATCATCCACGTAACTACTAATCATGATTATGATTACTTAATCACTTCCTCGTAAACGACTTTATATCTCCAAAAAAATTAAAAAAAAGTATAGCAGTTAAAAGAGACATCGTCTTATACGAGCACAAATCCATCATTACACCGTTGTATTACACATCAAACTTTTATTAAGTTTTAATTAATATTTCTTTTCAATTTAATTTTCTAGACTTGAGTTAAATTAGTTTTACGGACATTACATGATTCTATTCGATCGAAATTAAGTTACATAATATTTTGTTTTCAATTACGGCTGATTATCGACCATCAAAACTTAAATATTTTTTCAATAATATTCTAAAAATAATTATATATTAAAATCTAGATCTAATACAATCTTGTAATGTTCATAAAACTACATATTTAGAATACAAAGGACGGCTTTGGCGGTTAATTTGTGTAAACTTAGATATCTAATAATCTTTTAAGATAAATATTTTTCTCAGGTCTTCTTGTTTATATTATTGTCAAGATTTGTAATATTGAATCAAAGTATAATTTTAGTACTTTATTCCCCACATATGTATGAAAATATATTAAAAATGAAATAAATTATTACGTATTCAACCTAAGTGCTAACGTTTGCGAATGTGTCCAAACATTTCATTGTTCAAGATATTCGGTGCGAATTAATAAGCCACAAGTTGATTAAAGTTTGATGATTATGATTAATTATGAGTTATTTGAGCTTGTCCTATTGTAAGCTATTTTATAAAAATAATAAAAATTATTCTTTTTTCTGAAATAATTCCGAGCAGTTGACATCTTACGCCAGCTAAACTCTCACATTTCTCAAACAACTTGAAAATGTTCACTGCAAATTGGCAGTATTTAAATGTGGTTTTCGCGGGACGAAGAAAAACTATATTTTTGTGTATATATTTAATTAATTATTTAGTTTTATAGCCACTTTTAACTTGAAAATAGATAACCATTTGTTTAATTAATTAATGGTGGTTCCACTAATCTCGTTGCCATGAATACGCGTTCGGAATAACATGAACAATTATCCAGTCATCTAATTTTCAATTGGTATCTGAAAATTTATCACAATCTTTCACTAATTTGTCGATTATAACACATTTTTAAAAGTTTTTCAATTATAATACATAAATTTTATTATATATTAGTTATTATTTTAGTGGGCCTTTGTCTTTCATTTTTGTTTTATTTTACTAATATATAATGTGTGAAAAAATATTTAATATCCTAGAAAAAACTTTATTTAATTTTCTGAGTCTTTCCATTTCGTTAGTTTGTTGTTTTTTTTAATTTTTGTTTAACACAAATGAATAATAATAATCTCCAATTAAATACAGTCGTTCTGGAATTAAACAAAAAAATAAATAAGTAAAAGCTAGATTCCTTCTCGTGGGTTCTTCACCTTCAAATTTGGGGATTCTCTCTCTCACGGTTCAAGAATTTTTCTTTTTTTTGGTGCGTGTGTTGATTGTGGGTTCCAAGATTTGAAGTTTAATAAAACTTAAATCTCAGCAAATCTTATTTTGTTGATCCCATATAAATTTAGCAAAATAAAAAAAAAAACAGAGAAAGAAAAATGCCATTAAAAATAATGATAAGTGAATTGCAAAATTTATGTGTTATAATTGCAAAATTTTGAAACGTGTGTTAGTAATTACCAGAACTTATAAATTGTTTTGTAATTTCACATGTAGTGAAAGGGTGTTTTTTTTCTTTTTTGAGAGCAGGTAGTGGAAGGTTGTGGTAAAATTATATGCTATTAACCCTTTTGATTTCGTTAACTCAAAACAAAATAATAATAATAATAATAATAATAATAATAA
>AYJT01102544.1:0-13326 GCA_001278415.1 Ocimum tenuiflorum
TTTTCAGTTCTTAGATGTGACCGCATCTTCAATTTTGCAGGGTCTTAGTGGCTGGATTGACAGTTTTCGAAAGGATCGGCGATACAGTTATTGGCTGGTAGAAAATGTGTTTTAGACTATGGTTCTGCTATATTTTGGGGGAAATTGTTGTTAATAATTTTGCTTTGCATCGTGAAGGGTTCCAATGTATGGTGAAGCGAAATTGGCCTTCTTCTTATATTTGTGGTATCCTAAAACTAAGGTTTGTAATCTCATCCACAAATTCATCAACTTCAGATAGTTATTTTTTGTTCTAACTGTATGTTTTTCTTGACAATCCAGGGAACAACGTATGTTTATGACTCCTTTTTTCGGCCTTATATTGCAAAACATGAGACAGAAATTGATCGTAGTTTGTTAGAATTGAAGACAAGAGCTGGGGACATGGCACTTATATACTGGCAAAAGACTGCAAGTTATGCCCAGACTAGAGTTTTTGATATTTTGCAGTTTGTTGCCATGCAGTCAACCCCCAAACAACCAGCTCAGGTACATTTTATTGGCTACATTATGAAGAGTAAAATATCATGTCTCCAAGCATGCTTTTTTCAACTGCCCACATAGTCCACCTCTGACTGATGTCATATTGTTATCGTTTTGCCAATAAGAACACGCAGCACGTCATGTTAACTCCTTAATTCCAAGTTATTTTGAATTTTGATCTTCACTAATTGATGGCAATGCTGATGCAATCGGTTGGCATTAATACTTTTAACTGGCTATCTTTGTATTTGATTGCGTTATTTCCATCTGCCCCCACTTTTTCTCTCATAAGTGAAGCCTGGCAAGATTATTTTCCAGTTGATAATACAGAAATGAAGGTAACTATCTTTTTGTTACATTGGTTTCATGAGTCCTGAAATGAAGCATTCTATTACCGATGCCATCGTATATCAGTTGATTGCGTGCACAATGTGAAATTATACCTTCAATGATATAGCAAGCGCAAAGTTGCCTCTTATCTGAATTATGTCATCTTATTAAAGAATTTTGATCTTTATATCTTGTAGCCTCCAATGAAAGAAACTAAAGTCCAAAAACCTAGTACACCAGCAGCATCTAGTCGACAGCACCAAGATGAACACTCTTCTTCTCCTGATTCTAGTACATCTTCAAGTGATCACGAAGAGGATGCAGCAGAACCTTCCGTTGATTCAAAAGCGGCTCCATCTCCTGCTCCAGCAGTCTTGAAAGAAGAAAATACAACACCAAGTGAAGCTATTGTCGAGACCAGCAAGACGTTGAATTCTTCTGCTGAGCAGGTAATGCAGATTGATTCTGTGCCTCCCTCTTCTCCTCCTCCTGTACAGGAGACTCTCGTGGAAGAAGCTAGACGACTGACAAGAGCTAGGACTAGGAAAACACGCGTTGCATCAAATCGCTGAGCTCTGTTTTCTGCATGGTTGTCAGCGGTGGACGAATGTAGAGTTTTGATGTCAATGAACAATAGCGAGCGATATAATCAATTTTTTCTTCTTTCATTTTTCTGCTAGATATAGCATCACTGACATGGGAGTATTCAGATTTAGATGCCCTTTGCTGACATTATTCTGCAGTGTGTGTTGGGTTTTAAGTATTAGGCAAAAAAGGTGTATCTAAAATATTTCTTCACTCAATCACTTTTCCTTACTAACGCCTAGACTTAATGAGCTGTTATTGAGAGAAAAATTCGATATTACAGTGGTGGTGTGTACTATAGGTTCACATAAGGTCTGTGAGGAGCACGGTCTCATTTGTGTGTGGTGAAAGTATTTTTCCCATTTACTAAATATTTTGGTTATTATTTTAAATTTGAATTTGACCTTTTGAACTTTTATTGAAAAACATTATATTTCTGTATGCAATTTCAGTAATTTCCAAAATTCACTTTAAATCCCAAAAATATTCATAATTTATCGTATGTGATTAATATTGCAATCCACCATTCAAAAACACATCTGAAATAATGAAAAACAACTCATCAGTGCTTCATCGTAGTGGTGTCACGGTTCCGGTACCAAAAAAGTTAGAACTGGCCCCAACCTGTACAAATACGGTTGGAAGCGTTGGTTCGCATGCTTCTGGTTTTGGTCAACCGCCGGTTTACGATTCAAAATAAATTCAATGTGTGCAAAAGAAAAAGAATTTCTATAGCAAACTTAGTTATGCGTAAATAAATAGGGATGCTTATTTAACCCGAAATCCCTGAATTGACTTGAATTGCCTGAGCAAAATAGAATTTTTTAATTTATACTTCAAATTTTCATGAAATTGAGAATTTATTATTGAAGCTAAATAATTAATCGTGCTCAATATACTTTGTGTATATAGTGAATTTATTGTTATTATGGTGGTGGTGTGTTATTGGTGTTAAAATTTAGTTTATTTATAATTAATTCGATTCAAAACTTCGAAATATAGAAATAGTATATATATGTGTTTTAGCTGTTTTTATAATCGAAAACCAAATAGGATTAAGGTTAAAAATTTTCAACCCGTAAAAATCGCGGCCGATTCCATCCGGACCGACAGACAAGACTGATCCGAAAGCCGACGAGTTGGTCCGAAGAATTGGGCCAGATCCAAAATTTCTATTATGTCGCTGTAAACATTGACAGGCCCAATCACATTAATCCTGCCCCATAAAATATATAACCACCCCTCTCTAATAAGCCCTAGCTAAGAAAGTAGAACCCGTCGCTCAGCCTTGGAAAACTGCTTCACGATCTCAAAAAAATCAAAATCCAGCAGTGATGGGTAATTTTCCGTCGCGAATTAGGGAGCATTTTGTTTCATGCTTTAGATGGAATTAGTTTAGGTGGTGAATTGAACGAATTTGGATTGCAGGTAAGGTGCACGGTTCATTGGCTCGCGCCGGAAAGGTGAGAGGTCAGACGCCCAAGGTGGCGAAGCAGGACAAGAAGAAGCAGCCCCGAGGCCGCGCTCACAAGCGGATGCAGTACAACCGCCGATTCGTCACCGCCGGTATTAAATTCTCCTTCATATTTTCTTTCTAAATCTCATATGCCGTTTACACTATCAGCAACTTTGTGTTTTCGTCCCAGAAAGAAAACTGTGTGTTTTGCTGAATTCAGTTGGGCGTGAATTGCTGTTTTGAAGGCTTGATCTAGACTCCAGTATAATTAGGGCTTTGAAATTCGAATAAATCATGCGTTCTTACATTCTTATTCGTTTCGTTGCTGTTTGCGATTGTCAAGCATCATAAAAGTAGGGGTAAAAATAAAATTGCTAGTTAAGCTGGTTTTATTTCAATTCAAGAGGTTATGACTTATTATTCAAACGTTTGGTTGCAGTTGTCGGATTTGGAAAGAAGAGGGGGCCGAATTCATCTGAGAAGTAGAGTTGAGCAATACAGCAAGAATTTTCAATTACATTTGTGAAAAATCTGAGTGCACTTTGTTTAATTTCTTGCAACATCTTTCTGACAATTTCTTGGTGTTGAACATTAATTTATCCTGAAGTTCCGACGATAACATCCTTCCTTCCCCGAACTCACCCAAATCCCTAAAGCTAATTTCGGGTTTCACTTCCACAGATGGACACGCTGTATTTGTCACCGTTTCTTTAGGCGTTATATTGACAACAGTCTTGTTATGGTGTGCTTTGTTCGGTTTTGTTGATGACAAAGGGTAACTACAAAATAGAAAATACTTCAATAAAAAGAAAGAGATTCAAAATTTCTCAGTTATGAGAGATTTTCAAGAAGGAAATGAAAAGAGAAAATGGCAACTGGTTGGCGAAGGATTTAGTTTTTTATATCTTGGGAACCGGCGCCGGTCAGTTTGGGGAAAGAGAGTAGGAGGTAGGGTGCAACGTGGTTCTCTCTTTGGGCAAAATAAAAGGTCGTTTGTTTTTTTTAATAAAACGACGTCATTTCATATCTTATATATATCATGTCGGCGCCAACGTATAAATTAATGTGTGATGTGTCAACGTTTTGACATTCTTACGGATGATAGGTAAATGATAAATCTGCAGATTTTAAAGGTGGATAAAATTCCCAAATCATCCAAATTTCGAGATAAATTACCTAGTTGTCTTTTGTTTTATTGATTTTCTAGGTTTGGTTTGGTATTGTATGATCATATTTGTTGCATAACTTTGCAGTGGTTTTAATTCACTTAAGTTATGTAAAGTATTTTAATGGAATTAGGTTAAACCATCAATTGCTTGATAATGTATTCCAAAATTTTTAATTATATAACAAATTATTTGAATGTAATTACATGACGAACTACCAAATTGTTTTCCAGGTGATGGAAAGTTGTGTTATTTATGCACAGACAAAATTTTAAATTTTTTTAGTCAACTAAATTAGTGACATAAAAGTCTAAAGGTGCACAATCAACTTTACTTCATTGAAAAAAATCAATTTGTCATGTAATTGAACCAATTTGACATGCCTTGTTATGTAATTGAAAATTCGAATAATTAGCGATGTAATTGAAAATATTAAAATATTTTATCATGTAACTGAGGATTTGACCGATTTTTTTTCCAATCTTGTCCTTTTCTCGTCGGCCAAAGGTTTATTTTAAATGTGAAGTTGGTGTATTTCTCAAATTTAATACAAATTAAACATGTATTCATGTAAAGATGAAAACCATAAAAGACCATCCAATTCTAAGATTGGTTAATGTCGGTTCTGTTTCTAGATCAGAGTATATACAAAGAGTGTGGAATTAAACTTAGGACCTGTTGGATGTAACCGACTCGAGTTGACTCAGTTTTACCTTTTTAGAAAATAACTTCGTTGTCTACTTGATGTTAAGTTCAATTGCAGCTACACATATCAACTAAGCCAGAGCAATGCTGTCACGTTTTAAGGCAGTTTGAGAATTATAAGTTATAGATTAGATGAGCTGATTGGGTCAGCTCAGCTTACGCGATTGTAAAATAATTATTGAGAAACATGCATTCTCAAGTCAGAATTGAAAGAAATGTAAATACATAAAAACAGTAAAAATTGACACAATAATTTTGTGAACATTCAGAGATATCGTTTCTACATCCTCTCTTTCTTCGTCGATTAGAAGTGAAATTACTATTAACTTAAGGTACACGATGTTTTTAAACACGGTTACACTAAGTCAATCTTCTCAATCGTAGGACATCGCCACTCGAGGACTCAGGCATGGCATCGAATGAAATTGTGATGTTCTCCTGATTTGTGCTCCATGTCCTCTGCAGGTTGAAGGTTTGAGTTCCCTTCATGAACGAGATGTGGTTGGTTGGACGGACGATGTTCTCAGATTCTTAGTATGTAGAATATGGAGGTTGACGAAATTTGCTATAATGTTTGGCTCGGTGTATGTTTGTGCAAATTCCAAAGGGGTTGGTCTTTGCTTTGATCTTGGTGGTGTCTTTTTTATGGTGCCAAATAACCCTTAGTATTCTTTTCATCTCACATAATATTTACAACTTCTTCTTTAGGATTCGATCGTTGAGAAGATGTTAGGTATTCGTTACTCATATTTCTGACTTGCTTTTTTGACACTTTTGCTTTCTAATTACACTATGTTAGGTATTCGTTACTCATATTTCTGACTTGCTTTTTTTTGACACTTTTGCTTTCTAATTACACTTTCCGGATAGGGTCAGTTGACTTGATCATTGAGTGTTTGACTAGATGAAGTGTCATAACTGAGTATCTTTTGTTTCCTTAAGTGACTTCGTTCTCATCTTCTTCCTTTAAGCTGGTCAATTAGCTGAAATCGATTTTTTCCCTAAAACTGTCAGTTGTATAATATCAGAGTTGTCTCAATTTCCTTATGAAACTGGGAATTCTGGATTCTTCAGAACTAGATCTTGTATCAATGTTCTGGATTAATAGGACCGAGTTAATTTTTTAGTTTAGGTCTGTCATAGCTGATCTTCTTATCAATTCTGATTTTCTTCGACTTGATCTTCTGAGCTTGGACTCTTCAGTTTTACGTCTTTAGTTCTTCGAACTTCAGCTTGCGTAACTATTTACATTGTCCTAACCTAATATAAGATCTAAGTCTACAAAATTTTTATCATCAAGAGTTTACATCAACAAATTTAAACATTAATCTATACAATTATTTATTTATTTATTATTATTATTATTATTATTATCATTATCTTTTAATTTATTATTTTTTTCTGGTGATGAAATGATGACTTGGCATGTTAAAATTCCACTACATTAAAATCACCAATTTTTCAAATAAAAGTGAAGTTTCCCTCGCATAAAATCACTTGATCTTGTAAATTTCTTTGGGTTACCTCTCTTTTCAAATGTTCAGTTTCTAATATTTTGGTGACTCTTAACATATCCTTAAAATAGGTATTATCTACCATGCCGAAGAATGAAGTCTCTGGATACCGTTGAATTGTGAATTTTTGTGTAAACTGAGATATGATAGAAAATAGGAAGATGACAGGATGTATGAGAATATTTTCTTGTTATTTCTTCTCGAGTGACCTTTACTACATGTAACATTAACCTGATAAAAGGTAAAGAGCCGTAACATAAGGACAGTTGGTAACAAAACATAAATGGAAATAATAACAAAAGATAATGAACCCAATCATAACAAAATTAATCGGCTCAAATAGAAAAATTATTATTATCGATATGTACTTTAGCTTCACCAATTCTCTTCTCTTCCCACCCGACTTTCCTCCGTCACTACTGGTGACTTCACCACTTTCGATCACCCCCATGTTAAGAAGAGAACAAGAGAGAAAGTATCTGTACTATTTTATATGTGAAATTTTGAATAATCGAGATATATTCTCCTACTGTGCTCTTTCTATTTATAGATATAATTACAGCTGGAATAACTAACTTAACAACACTCAACAATCATCTTTAATTGTGCAACTAACTGAACAATCTAGAAACATCTCCATACACACGTGAACATCTTCTAGAAGCAGCGCCAGACACGCGAGCATTAGCTCGCATGGTTATTGAACTATATACATCCAACATACCCCATTTGAATCAAGATCTCCTCTTCTATTGTGCACCTTACAAAGATTCAATTTATCACACAAAAGCTGGAGACGAGCAGTTGGCAGGGGTTTGGTACAGATATCTACCAACCGATCCTCGGAGGGAACATGACCAACTGAAATCGTTTGTTTTTGCACAAGATCTCGCACAAAGTGAACATCAATCTCAATAAGTTTTGTGCGAGCATGAAATATTAGATTAGCAGCAAGCAAAATCGCACTGAGATTATCGCACCAAATTTGTGAAGGAGGTGAAACAGAGACCCAATTTTAGTGCACAATGATTGTAGCCATAGCAACTCAGAAGCAACATTCGCAAGAGCCCGATACTTAGACTCAACACTACTATGACTAACCACAGTTGCTTTTTAGAGCTCCAAACAACGAGATTGGAACTAGAAAACACACAGTGGCCACTTGCGGAACGCCAATCGTCTAGACAAGAAGCCCAGTCTGCATCTGTGAACCCAGTTAGCATCGTAGATGACGAAGGTGAAAAACAAAGAGCCATATTCTGGGACCCCTTAAGATATCTCAATAAGTGCTTGCATGCATTCCAGTGTGAATAAGTTAGGCTTTGTAAAAACTGGCTCAACTTATTTACAACAAAAGAAATGTCCGGCCGAGTGAGCGTGATGTATTGAAGAGCACCAATGGTACTGCGATAGACGGTAGGGTTGGAGAGAGGTACCTTCATGTTTGCTTAGCTTAATAGATGTGGACATAGGAGTAGCACAATTGTTACAATCCACCATATTAGTCCTGTCAAGTAGATAAAAGATATATTGAGATTGGCTCAGCAGAAAGTGACCTCTCTACCTTCTCACCTCAATATCATGAAAATAATGGACCTGACCAGGGTGTTTCAAAGCAAACTTATCATTAAGCTGACCAATAACTTGCACAATTTGAGTAGATGAATCACCAGTTACCAAAACATCATTGACATATACTAAAATGAATAGCAGCTGGCCATTTGTGGACTTCTTAAAAAATAGAGATATATCAGAAGTGGATCTAGTAATGCCTAGACCAACAAGATGACCTCTCAACTTTTCATTCGATGCACGAGGGGCCTGCTTGAGCCCATTAGATAGACTTATTGAGCTTACACACATAAGTTGGAAACTGTGGATCTTCAAACCCGTTGAGTTGTACCATATTAATCGGCTCCGTAAGATCCCCATTGAGAAAGCGTTGTTAACATCAACTTGATGGATCTCCCAACCTCTAGTGACAGCCAATGCAAAAATTAGTCTGATTGTGGGAAATTTGACCACTGGATTGAAAGTGTCCATGTAATCTACCCTTGCCATTTGCTCAAACCCCCGTGCAACCAATCGAGCCTTAAGCTTATCCAGAGTTCCATCTACTTTAGTTTTGACCTTGAACACCCATTTATTTGAAATGAGTTTCTGATCAGGAGAAGGTGGCACGAGACCCCGTGTGATTTTGCCTTTAATAGCAGTATCTTCTACAACCATGATATTCTTCCAAGCATGATCAGCAAGAGTTGCAGTGGTAGATTTGGGTGCAGCTGGCAGGGGAGGAAGAGTAGAGACAAATTTTGTAGTGGAAGAAGAAATTGTGGAGTCGGTTGGATTGCTGACAGGTTGTGCAGCAGCTGTAAATGATTTAGGCTTAGAAATACCATTCTTAGAACGTGTGACCATGGATGTATATTTCTTGGAGGGGAAGGAGGAGGAGGTGAAGGGGAAAGTGACTGTGGGGAAGGATCGTTTGGTGATGAAGATGAAACAAAAGCGGCAGAATGAGGAGTAAGAAGTGGTGAAGAATCAGAACTTACCAACACATGAGGTGCATATGAGAGACTAGGCAAAGCCAAGGTAGGACTCCCAGTGTAAATTGATGTTGATGATGCAGTAATTGAAGGAAACAACGTAGGATAAAGAAATTCATGCTCATGGAACACAACAAAATCAGTAATACAGACTCTCCCAGAAGAACTAAGACACTTATAACATTTGTGATGTGGATTGTAGCCGAGAAATTTACATTTAGAGGACCTAAAACTAAGTTTATGATTGGTATAAGGTCTAAGATAAGGATAGCACGCACAACCAAAATCTTTTAGGAACTTGTAATTTGGAAGTTTATTGAATAGCAGCTGAAATGGGGTTTGTGTTGAGTAGAAAATGAAGGTTGTCGATTAATAAGAAAAACTACCACAACAAAGGCATCCCACCAGTATCTAAGTAGAAGAGAGGCTTGTGCAAGCAGAGTTAATCCAGTTCCAACAATATGTTGGTGTTTTCTCATCGCTTTACCACTTTGTTGATGTATTTAAGGACAAGAATACTCACAATGTATACCTAAAGAAGTGAGATGTTGAAATAGCGGTCTAAATTGCCCTCCCCAATCAGAATGAAATCTTTTAATCATTGTAGAGAATTGAGTGTTGACCATAGCTAGAAAGAGTTTAACTATTGTAGTAGTATCAGATTTTCCATGAAGAGGGTAAATCCAAGTAAACCTTGTAAAGTCATCTACAAAATGAATATAATATTTGTAACCATCTACACTCTCTACACTAGTTGGACCCCAAAGATCTGAATGGACTAACTCAAAGGGTTTAGTGGTAGCGACAGGTCTGGAGACATGATGTTTTTGTTTCATTTTACCCATCTGACATGCTACACAAACCAACTTAGGTTTAGATACAGAGGAGTTAGTCATTAGTTTTAAAATTTTGGAAAGTGTGGAACCACTAGGATGCCCAAGCTTGTTATGCCTAATAGTCAACTCATCAACACTCTGATTGGTGATAAGAGCAACTTCATTTATATCTCTGCTTGGGGTACAAAGAAGTGAAGTACTAGGAGTACCAGATTGTGTATGATTACATGTGAGCATAGAGTTATAACATGTAGTTGTTGAGCTAGAAGAAGAAACTTTTACATCAGAACCAACATTTGTAGAAGAGGAAATAACAGATGAATATTTTTGAGTGGTGGAGGAAGAGACCAGTAGTTTGTGTAGATCCACTTTATATAAACCTTTATCCAACTGGCCTTTCAGTAGAATCTGGTGATTGTTCTTGTCCTTTACAAGACAGAAATCAGAATGAAATTCAAAATGAACATGGTTATCCTTTGTGAATTGCGAAGTACTCATAAGGTTTTTGGTAATTTGAGGGATATAAAGGATATTATTAAGTAACAGAAGTAGAAGAAGAAGGCTGAAAAATATACTTACCAACAGATTTGATGGAAAATTGATCCCCATTTCCCACTGCAACCTTGTCAAATCCAGTATATGGCTTGTTTAGGGAGAAATTGGCTACATCATTAGTGATGTGGTGAGTAGCACCACTATCCACATACCAATTACCAGTAACAGGCTTCACAAATGCCTCAATAGCCATAGCCTCTGCAGAATTGATGCTAACATTGAAAGCTCGAGGAGAGTTAGAATGCATGCCAAGTGAAATGAACATCAAATCCTTTGAAATATTTGATTGCAACATGTCCTAACTTTCTACACAGTTGACAAACAATTCCTCTCTCTTTGGAAAAGTAACCACGTCCACCACGGGATCTAAAACCACCACGACCTGATGGATTGTGCACAGCTCCAGAATTCCTTGTCACACCATAAATAGCTGGTGGTGGAATAGAGATTTGGCTTTGTAAACACATTTCATGCGCTTGCAAAGCAAATTGAACCTCCTGCAAACTAGAAGTATCCATCCTATGAGTAAGATTGACTACAATAGACTGATATTCCAGTCCAAACCCTTGAAGAATATGAAGCATCAATTCATCATCACTTATGTTCTTGCCCGCAGCAGCAAGTGAATCCGCAAAGCTTCGCATCTTCAAAAAATACACATCTACTGTGAGATCGCCTTTTTCTGTGTCTGAAGTTGAAGACCGAGTTGCATAACTCGAGCTTTGGATTGAGACTGAAATAGATCTTCTAGTGTGCACCAGATTTGACAAGCAGTTGTGCATCTAGTAACATATCCTAGCATAGATTTGCTGATGGAACTCAGGAGCCAACTCACCAGAAACTGATCACGACGCATCCAGTTTTGATAGGCTGGATTGAGTGGTCGTTCAGCAGAAGTCGAAGGCAGAAACTGAGAAGGAGCACGGTAATTTGGATCAATTAGCTCTTCGAGATTATGTGCACGCACAATCGAGAGCACTTGGACTCTCCAAAAAACATAATTGTTGCTATCCAATCTTATCTGCAACAGATGCAAATTCGGAAGAATAGTGGACGACGTAATTTGCGCCATGAAGATGAAGACAGAAAACTGTGAATTATCACTCTGTGGAGCGATCTCAGGATCGAAACCCTACTGATACCATGTTAAGAAGAGAACAAGAGAGAAAAAACATTTGTTCTATTTCATGTGTGAAATTTTGAATAATCGAGATACATTCTCCTATTGTGCTCCTTCTATTTATAGATACAATTACAACTGAAATAACTAACTTAACAACACCCAACAATCATCTCTAACTGTGCAACTAACTAAACAATCTAAAAACATCTCCATATACACATGAACATCTTCTAGAAGTAGCGCCAAGCACGTGAGCATTAGCTCGCATGGTTACTGAACTATATACATCTAACACCCCGTAATCCCACTTGAGACACCCATAACACAAATCATATAATATAGTAAAAATTAGGTTTATAATAAATGATGAAACAACATTAAAAAATTTCATTGAAATTTGACTTAAAAATACTCATTAATGGAATATATTTTTCTTTTTCAGTCTTTGGTTACAAATTTCACAACCAAACAACGACGACCATGTTGTAGAAAAAATAATCATAATGATGAAAAATGAAGTGAAAAGAAAATTAAAAGTAATATTATGAATTGCAAAATTTATGTGCTATAACTGCAAAATTTTCGAAAAGTACATGTGTCATATTTGATAAGATCCAAAAGTGGTGTTGTACTTATAAAAATAGTTAAAAAAAAAAGTTATGTTGAAATTTCCAATTAAACCCTACCTTTTTTTTTTCCTTGGACCGTAGCATGGTCCAAATCCACGACATACGCCGAGGGCGGGCTGAAAATGCGAGCGCCCCAATTCCCAATTTTTTGTGGCCCTAAAAAAATTTCATCAATTAAATATTAGTAATATTTATTAAATAATTATTTTCACATTTTTTTCTTTTTCTGGAGTAAAGATTGTAACTGTTATAAATTAATAATAGTTTTTGTATTCTTTATATCTTCCTCCATCATATAATAGGTTTTTTGTTTTTTATTTTCCAAAGATATTCTTGTTGTTCTTCGTCTTACTATTTAAATCATTGAAAATATAAGTATAATAAAGAAGATCAAGTTTTATTCAAATTGACTTTTGTTAAGATATTTTTAATTTTATGTGTCGATTATTTATTTTGAATTTTTTCTCAAGTATGTTAGTATTTGCTGTCAAATTTTACCATGAAATGTTACTTTTTTTTTCCCTATATAAACAACATACTTAACCATAATCGTGCAATAATAATAATATTTTATATTTGTCTTTACTTTGAGCTATTGCACTGATAATTTTTCAGCATTTCAAAAAATTCGCATAACAAAAACTTAGGTCCCTATTTTCTTTTATTTTACCTGCCTCTTTCATGTTAAAAATAATACATGAAAATATATTTGAGTTCCTGCTTTTTATTTTTATTTTTTTGAATGCTATGGTCTCATTTTTGATTGGTTCCACACTTGAATAAAAGAGAATATAAGATTGGACCCATATATGGCTTAAACCCTAGACCACGTGGCATCTCCCACGATTTTTCCCTTCCCACTATTTCCCCCAAAAATAAATATGACCGAAAAAAAAACCCTCCATTCCAACTCTGGGAGCAACTCAATTCTCTCTCCCTCCCTCTCGCTCCAGTCCTCCCCCTCAATCCCACATTGCCATCCACCTTATCACATCCACATGATTTCATAGCTTTTCGCACAAACCCATCGAAACTGAAATCAAGATTCTTAAGATAATCGTGATGGAGCAGAGCACGGCTTTAAGCAGCACTTCTCTACTAGCTTCTGCAACGGCGGATGAGATTATTGTTTCGCAAATCCTGCTCGATCTCAAGCGTCTCATGTCGTTATCCGAATCGTTATCCAATTCCAATTGGGGCTGCAAGAGGAGGAGATCTTGCCTGGAGGTGCCGCCTCCTTTACCTCGTGCTTCATCCTTGCTTTTACCGTCGGCGGAGAACAGAATTGAAGAGAAAAAGCTCGCTGCGCTAGAGGATGAGGACGGCGGCGGGCGCACCGCCGTCAGCCCCGACACGCCT